>JAAGNO010027516.1:48567-111770 GCA_033439905.1 Ceryle rudis
TGTTAAAATAATGTCATAGGGGGGAAAAAAAAAAGAAAATAAATAAAGCTTCATCATTAAAAAAAATGTACCTTGGAAAAAATATATCCCAGGCAAATGTACCTAACAGCCTGGATTTCAGTCTGTATATCTGCCTCTATGTTTTGTAATGCCAAGAAGTCACCTACAGACGCTCATTCTCTTGATGTGACTATAGACTTCAGTAGTCATACTCTATGTGTCAAAAACAGAGCAGACCTACAATTTTTCTACTCAACACTTCACTAAGAACACACAGTCACTGAACCGTGAGATTTTACAGAAGTGTGTTTTATTGAGAAAAGACTCCTGCTCTGGATGAGAAAATGAGGGCAGATAGACATCCTCAAATGAGTTGCCTATGAAGGGGGCTACCACTCACTTCCATTCTTTGGCCAGAAGAACAAAGCATATTTTCATATATAATAGCGATGATTTTTCAAAACTTGATTCTTTTCCCACAAGAGTCCTTGCTTACTGGCTGGGGTACTAGAGGGCTGCTACAATGATATTTAGAAAGAAAAACCAGTTCTTTCAAATATAATAATATCTAGTATCTCCTTTCATTGCTACTACACTATATAGAGTCTGTTGTATGGCTCTGAAGATTTAACTGAGGAAATCTAAATATGTCAGTCATGGAGTAAATACTAAATCAATTTTAGAAAGTTCAGTAATATACCACATAACATTTTACTGCAGGATGAACAAGGAGTAGGTAGCCTGAGGAATCAAAGAATTTAACTGAGTAGTTTTAAAAATGTATAAGCCAATTGAAACTTCTAATAGAACCTTATCTGAAGGCAGTTATGCAAAGCATGTTTTTCAGCAGGGAGCTTAGGTTAAGGGAATGTACAGCTAAAATGTAGTGACTTCCAAGAACCTGAGCCGCTGATCCTATGCGCTCATCCACCAAGGCACATAAGCAGGACTTTGAACATTTTAAGGGTCCCCCAGCTTCTTCCTTGGCTCCTTTTTCTTCTTTTCGTTCTTCCTTTTAGGCTTTTCTGAAAGTGGCCTGGATTTTCCTCCTAGAGTTATTTTATCTCCTGACATGAGAAACATCTTATTCAAATGGCTAAACCAACCTAAATTCACTGTCATTTCAATGCCTTCCCACAGTGCAGTTAGCAGGGTTGTACTCACAATATTCATCAGGGTCAGCAGGTACTTCTGAACATGTTCTTTCCCATGGAATTGAACAACTGAGTCATCAACCCCCAGAAGGACTTCAATGTTGTAATCATCCTCCGTTGCATGCCTTCTATAGCGCTGCCTTGATCTATGCACCCAATCTTCAACAAAGCTCAATGTGCTGTCGAGACTATCCAAATTAGTGAGGTTAGCTGCTGAAATCAAACAGACAAACAAGTTATCAGCCAAGGGTGGTTCAGGCTCAGGTCTCAGCTAAGCTCTTGAAGTAGCAGCATTTGTTATGTTCTGTGTGTTATAAAACAGCATTAGTTTCACTTATTGTCAATTATAATTACCTAAATGAGAGAAATCTGACCCAAAAGATTTTTACTTTGCGAAGTAAAAGCAATACTTTCTTCAAAGTAATATTGTGTAATAAATACAAGGCCAAAAGGAGACCAAGTCATACCAATGTCTTGATGAGAAGAATGGAGCTGTTTGCAGTAAAATGCTTCTCACTTAAAAGTGCTTGTAACAAAGGTCTTGTCCTACCAAGGATATCCTCCATCTCAGAACAATTAAAGATAGACTGCATATTTCAATACTGATCCTACTGCCCACAGAATCCTACTTCAAAGCACCGCAGTTGCCAATATAGGCTTTTTCTATCCAGGCAGATAGGAACAAACCAGTTAGTCGCACTTCAACATATTAGCTCTTTTCCTGGATACAAACATGCAATCAACAGTAGCAACATGGATCTTCTTCATTGTTACAGCTCAAGAACATATTTTAGATATTAAATTTATTTATAGCTACATTCACAAATTTTTAAACAGCTTTTCATCCTTCATTCCCAATTTTCCATGTCAACAATAGCCAACTTTATTACTAACGATTTCTAACAGTCCCTATGATATGAAAAGCACAATCTCTGATGGGATGGGAAACAGTTAATGCAGCACCTACCTACTAAAAATTAACATGAATTTATGGAATCTTGATATTTCACCCTATAGAATAACAATGATTAGCATTAATAACATTACTATCATTTGCATTACAAGAGCCCTGGAAGCCCCACCGAGAACCTCTTGATTTCAGAGAATGTCAAGACTTGCTCAGAGAGGCAAAGAAAGGCAATGAGAGTGCTGTGGGTTGATTAAAGGGTCCCAGTGCTTAGCTCCCAGAAATATAATAGGAAGCAAAGAGAGGAAGCTAAAGACATCACCTTCAAAGCAGAAATAAGAAACAATTCTTGGAAATGGTACAAAAGTGGATTCTCCATCTTCATTTATTGAAGTTTTCACATCAAAAGTGGCTGCTTGGGATAGGATGAATGAATCACCACATCACTCTGCTCATTACATGAATATCTGTGCTCTTTCCTTAAACCTTGGGCTGCCATTTCAGCAGGTTCTGGGCAGTGCACAGCCTAAGCAGAGACCCCCCACAGCTTCCCACAGTGGTGACAACAATGCACCAACCTCTACAGCCTCAGGCATCTGGGAGGGACAAAACCCCATCCTCCCCAGCCCCCCCTGCAGCATCCATTACTGCTTCAGTCTGTGTCTTGTGAGTGCAACACCCAAGGTCTCTGAGCTTCCTAGAGGAGACCTCCAGACAAAGGACAGTCCATGAAAGACATTTGTCTGGGCAGCTTTTTACTGTTTCTTCACTAAGTTCCAAGGACATGATTGTCAAGAGAACCAAAGCTGCAGGTCACTGCACTGCACTGGAAGAGCTCCCCTTGCTCACCAGACAGTCAGGAGGCCCCATGCTATGGTCCTATATTCCCATGGAGTCACAACATCCTTCTCCTGGGAGGGCAGAGTTTATTGTGGATAATAAGCACAACCACCATGTTCTCACTGCCAGCCACAAGGCTCCCAGCAGCTTCTGCTCCTGGGGCTGCAAGTTTTTAAAATTAGTCTGGTCAGAATCCATGATTCAGCATGAAAATTCATTCTTCACACAGAGGCCAGCTGTCACTCCCAGGCTGACTGTGAATGGGGAATGGGTATGGCCTTGCAGCCCCCTCCTTATGTGGGCTCAAAACCTGCCAAGCAGACAGCTCCAGCCTCACTTACGGTTTGCTCCACTGGGAAAGCTTAGGTTAGCACCTGCTTGTTAGTAATTAGCTATTGCAGAAGTCTCAGGGGGCTTGCTATGGGATTGTGGGGCAGCCATACATTTATGATCTATAAGGGAAATCACAGTTACTGTAAAAATTGACAGTAAACCTTAAAAGCTATCTAGAAAAGTACAACTAGGCTGGCAGGGGCTGCAGATCATGTTCTTTCTCTGCTGCACACCAAAACCCACAGTAATCAGCAGCAAGGCCAAAGCTATCAGACCTGCGACTGCACAACAGTGGTGCTGGGCAGGGGGGAGAGCCTACGCCCTGCAGCTGCAGACAGGCAGCTCTGCTGGCTGGGGGTGCTGGTGTTTTGGTGGATGGTTGGCTGTCAAGGTATCTACAGATTTTCTGCTTTCATTTCTTTCCCTTATGTGTCAAAATCAAACTAACTCCTAGTGCAGTATCTTTATTCCTGCTGTGAGTAAATCAGGCAGAGGCAAAATGCGATCCTAGCATCCTGGCAATGGAAACTGCCTGTCCTCCCTCTCTGTTCCTCACTTCATCACTGTCACACTACAGCCCTCACAGTCCCGCTGACTCCTGAGAAAAGTTATCAGGCGGTTCCCTGGGAGTCATTTTGCTGCCAGTAGGTGCCAATCAACTACTTTAAATTTCACTTGGAGCATAAAAATTCCCCATACCTACATTTACCTTCACTCCTTGAGTGTTACCTCCTCAAGACAACATCCCCAGTGGGCACTGGTACCTCTGAGGCACCAACATGCTTCCCAGCAGAAAGCAAGCCGCACCAGCTCCAGCTGGCACTGGAAACATTCCAAAAACAGCAGCACTGCTCAAAACATTTACAACAGTAGCTGCAAGACTTTTGATTCATATTCCAACTTCCCACCAAGAGTCCTTTTTCAGGAGCCTCTCCAGGGACAGCCAGGGATACCTCCACACATGGCCTGACCACACATCGCATGGACTCCTCCCTCTGGGACTGGCTCTGCCTCTCAGGCTCTTTGATGATGAACTGTTGGATTTGTTGGCCCATGCTGTATTATATCCACATTGTATTTGCTCCCAAATGAAAGTTACATCCAAATCAAATTAATACCCAGATCTTCCTCCAGAGGAAGTGAAATAAAGTTGCATCTATAGTAAATGAGAAATCTGTTGTGAAACTCTCCTTAGTTAACATCAGCAACTTCACTTTATCATTGGACTGATAACAATATGCTAGAAAAGCTCAAGAGTAAAACTCGAGGAACTAAATAAGACACCAAACTCCTTTACTTTTTCCATGTTACTTTCCTCTGATCACCCCTGAACTTCGCACAATAGCATCCCAAAAAGTCATCTCAAACTGCGCTGTGTTTTACTAAATCATCCCAAGACCTCTCCATCAGATGCTAATTTTCAGCAACTTTTGCCAAATCAGTGCATCAGCCACTAGTTACTGGTGCCAGCTTTGTTCTGCATCTCCCAAGAGCAGACACTTGGCATTCACAGGGGCTAACAATAGCCTGTGTTGAAACCATCTTCTTGTTTCCACGAGGAAAAATTCACATTTGTGAAAATTAACCACTGAGTAACAAGGCTGTATTTTTCTCTTGTGCTGCTGATGCACAGTAAAGAAAAAGAATATCAGCACTGTAACAGTTCACCCAAAAATCCCTCAAAACTCCTTATTTTTCTAAAGCCAGCTAAAATCTCGTTGATATTTTAGTGATTTTCTCCTAACACTACAGACTGTCTTCCCATGAATGAATAAGAAATACTCAGGTTGTTGATAGAAGGGAAAGCTGTGCTTCTGGCTTAAGCAGGCAATCTGGCTTATGCTCCTGCTCTGACACAGCCTTTCCCCATGGTGCTGAGAGATGCAGAAGGCAGTCGAGAGCTGGGCAGCAAAACTGCCAAGAGAAAAGCGCATGCACAATCCTGCTTGATGCTGCAGCCTGGGAGTTTTTTTGGGTGTCCTCCATTTTTACTGGCAGTTAATAGAGGCAAGCAACCCTAACTGCTCCTAGGAAGCAAAGTCCCAGTTGTTTGCTGACTCGAGAGACAATGTCCCCAGCTGTGACAGTCCAAATAATGCATTAATATGCAGGTGCAAACTGCTTACAGCATTATACGTCATATGAGATCCCTCTCCTCTGCTCCCATCTCCTGAGCAATACACAATATCCCAATCTTTACCTAAACTGTTCCACTTTTCAAACTGGTATTTTACTTCTTGTATCTGGACTCTACCTGAGCTTCCACACTAGAGGTCTGAACACCCAGAACTATGGCAGCATCATGTAACCTGGTTAGGATCTCAACCTCTGTGACAGGGAAAGTTCACAGTGCCATAACCATCAGTTTTGCCTTTGCAGGTCTTCAGAAGAATTCTTCAACTCTAATAGTTTGGCATTCTGACAATACCTTATTTTCTGGGAATTTTTGCCTTGTTCATTAATCTTTGATATCATGTGCACTATGGAAATGTAATTACATGACATCTTCTGCCTTACACATTGTGGCAGGCAAAACTCAAACAGATGCTGTGAGTTATTGAAGCGTGAACACACTGCCTGCCATGAAATCACCTCTCCCTGTGTTTTCTGTCCCTCCCTTTAGGACATCCACCCAAAGCACAGCTGCTGGCTTGTGATCTTGTTTTGGTTTTTTCATGATCCCTTTCAGATAGATTTAGGGAAATAAGGCTGCACCTACAGTTCTTAAAAAGTCCCTTATGAACCCACTGCACTTTAACAGTACCAGCTTTAGGGTTACCCAGTCTCACAGCAGCAATATTGTCCTAATAAAGTAGTTTCTAATTTTCCATGTCTTCTCTCTGGCAAGCCCTAAGCAGAGACCAGGATGGGCAGCTGGGAGACTGAACTGTGTGTCATGTTCACAACCATCATCTGCGACTTGTCAGCAGAACAATTCACTGGAAGTTCTTTTCAAATATGAGTGTGTAGCATTCAGACTGCCCAGGCACCACTTCAAATGCAGCTTGTCTGCTTCTGCAGACACTTCATCTGTCATGGCAGGAGCAGACAAACACCTGAGCAGACTGCTGAGCACCTTCTCTGAAGCCTCACAGGATCAGCACTTCCGATGTACTGGTTTGCTGCTGATCTCCATTCCTGGGAGGCAGTCCTGAAGGGACTCCTGGCTTCCCATTCTTTCATGTAGCTTGCTGCAAACCACCAGCTTTTATGTTGTGGGTTTTTGTTTGTTTTTTTAACTTTTTAATCCCAGTGACTCAGATGGAACACCGGTGAATCCCAGCTGAAGCCCGCTCTGTTGCGATGGCAAGCACATCTTCATGTGCAGCACTGAGACAGCACAGCAGCATGGGGCACCCAGTGCTGCACTGCAGCTGGTGACAATGCCACTCCGAGCCTGGACTTGCAGTCACAGTATAGGCATAAGGCCATCCATCACTTGGTGCTGCAAATGCAGGAGGACTAGGCTGTGTGGCTGGAAAGTAGAAGGAGGCAGGGTGGACTTGCTTTAGCTCTCAGCTTCCTACTGCTCAAGTACATCTGCACCTCTGGAAAAGTACCAAACACCCTCAACAGCTTGACAAAGAGCTGCTCTTTTGGGAACTGCATTTCAAATTGCAAGTCATCTTTCTGCAGTGCTCCCTGGCACACCTATGCTGTAGGCTTCTGACATGTCTGTCCTGTCCTCTGTGATCAACAGACTCCACAGTTAGCACCCAATTAGCCTGTTCATGTATTCTACCAAAATCCTCATTTGTCTTCCATGGTAAATTGAAGCCCAACCTGTGGAGGTTGGCAACAATGAACAGGCAACAAATTTTGCTTTTTAACCCTGGCAGGTATTTCTTCCATTTTTATGTTCTTCAGTTGGAGGATTTGTTTTTCATCCCAGTCTCATACAATCATGATGTGTTTCATTCATTTGCTAATCAATAGTTTCTCTGATTTTTTAATTATTTATTTAGCTTATTTCTGCTGGTTTTACAGCCTTACTCACCTTTCTCTTCACTTTCCTTTCTGTTTTCTAAATGTCCTCTACTAGTCTTCTTTCTGCCCCTTAACCATCCTGCTCAGCTTCATTGGTCTTTCATAGTTTATAAATATACAGTCAGCATTTGGACCCTTCTGCTATAGATCATTCATAAGAAAACTGGGTAAATCCAGCACAATGAATTAAAATTGAAAAGAGCTCCTGTGAGGTAAAAGCAAATTGGAAATGGTCTAAACAAGAGAAGCAAATCACACACAGTGCACTGGGTACATGATACAAAGTTAGCCCTGTTGAAAAGGCATCCCCAGAAGGACACCACCTCAACACAGTTTTAACTCAGAGATCATTTTTCATGGGGTTCTGTTCATTTCTTGTATCACAGGTTAACACAGTAGCTGCTACCTGGTAAATCCTTAACCAAGAGCAATTATTGCAGCAGAACTCTGTTTGGGTGTGTGTTTAAATTCCTCCTCTTAGACTTTTTTACATAAACCAAAAGCAAGACCACACTAGTAGTCTAAAGACCAGGAATGTACCAGGCATCCTCTCTGAGCTTATGAATCTTCATCCTGCCCTTATCTGAAAAGAAGTAGAAATTTAGAATACAGCTTTTGGGCTGCATGCCTTGCTAACCATATGATCTCATTATGAGCTCCCTGCCTCTTAAATTTATAGTAATGCCATTTCTAGTCAAATCACATTTTAACACAGAGCCTGCTCCACCTTTCATCTGTCCAGGGGAAGTTTGCCACAGTTATCAGGCTAAGCTAGGTTGTGGTCTCAAAAATAGGTCTCAGACTCCAGCTGCAAAAAAGGCAGCATATATGGCAGCTGAATTTCTGCTGCTGGAATGATCTCACTGTGGCATGTGAAATCAGGAGGAGGTCAAAGTATTTAACAGCATGTCAAATACTGTTTATTTGGGCCTTTACAGAGCAATTCTTTTTAATTTCTTGGGGCAGAACAACTGTTCCATATTTGCACAATGAACACACATTCTTGCAAACACACAGGCACAATCACTGTTCCCTTTCTTTCTTGTCACCTATGCTACAGCCCAGTGACTTTAAAGTCTCAGGACATGCTTCAGTGCCTGCCCGAATCCGAGTTATAAAGAATAACGAAGCTGAAACTACCAAAGTGGCAAAATACAGGAGAAGTTTCAAAATTGAGAAAAAGAAAATATTGTCTTTTCCAAAGGATAAACCAATTAGTGTAGTGACAATGGCCAGATGGATGCTGTGGCAAACAGCCAGGTAAGAGGCACTAAGAATAGCCACGGCTAGATGTTGCCAAGGAGATATTTTCGGGCATATCACAACAAAGAGAAAAGGTATTACAATACTAAAAAGAAAAGTTGAAAAATAAATTGATCTCATCAGGGCCACAGTCACACAATGAATAACATGAAGATGAGAGATAATTGCACTGTTAAAAGATTAAGTGAAAGACAGTTAATATTATACCCTGTGCTAAAATGTTATTTAACTTTCATATTACAACATAATACAATACAATCAGAAAAGGGAAATGAAAGGAATGGCAAACCAGCCAGGCAAACCAATCTGTGCAACCTGATTGAAATGGAGCTGTTTGAGAACTTTTTTTTTTATATGTCATTTTTTTCCAACAGTAAAACTTCTTTGTTGGAAAATTTTTAGCTACCAAACTTACTAATGAAAACAGAGGTTTCACAATTTAATACCAAATAAGAAATAAGCAAGATGTTTCTAACTCAATTAAAAGTAAGCTCAAAAGTAAGCATAGAAGTAAGCTCAAAAGGGGCAAAAAAAGCTACTCTGTAGAAAATTAATTTATAGGCCGACTTGTAAGTTTCACTGATTTAATTAACTGCATTTGGGAAATGCTTATCTTGCAAATATTTTGGCAAGTCATTGTAAACTGGCCTGTATTGCAGAGTCTGTGACTTGCAAAACATGTTGCCTGATTTACCACATCCCACCCATTCTAGAGAGCCCACAGGTCTGTCCCTCGCAAGCCCTCCAGTGCATGTGTGTGCCTGTGCAAAGCAGGGTTTGGTTTACATTATTCACGGAGAGCTACAAAGAGAGCTAAACAGTCTCAATCTCATTTGCAGCTAATGCATAATTAATTAAACTGCAGAGTTCATCCACATCTCCACGCAGTCACTGGGCGTAGAGCCACAGCTCCACAAAGCTGTACAAGCCCCAGAGATCCCACCTGACAATGTCCCAAACACTTCTCACTTCCCATCATGATATGACCCACAACTTACTCTCCCCAACCAGGCTTTAACAAAGTGTTTATGGGCTGTTTGAGTCCAAGTCTGTCACCAAGATTCTCCAAAATTCAATCCATGTTCAAAGCATGATTAAATTACAGCAAATTAGCACATTAAGTAAGCTTCCCAGCTGACCCCCTGGCTTTGTAGGTGACATGTCTAACAATCCCACTTGCATTTCTAACAGAATGAAATGCCAAACCATGGTACAGGACCTGAATAACAACAGGTTACAATGGATGGCAGTTGTCTTTCCATAAGCCAATTATTCTGCAAGAAGGGGAAATTAAGTTTAGTTACAATTTAATAAACACACTAAAAAACACACAGGTAAAAATAAGAGTCAAATTCCTAGCCACGGCAAGGTGGGGGTGAAAAGAGGGAGAAAAGAAAGAAACACGTAAAATAATTATACATCATTGGAAATACTACTGAAAAATAATGGCTGAAGCAAATATGCATCTTTCCAATGCTTTTTAGCCATAACTACAGACCAACAAATCTTGGGTTTTGGTAACGTTTCAAATTGGAATTATTACATCCTTTTAAACGGGGAGCTCTTTTGTCAGGTATAAAGTCTCACAGAGTTGTAAATGATACAATTAAATGTTTTCAATGTCAAATATAACAAACATAGTATAAACATCATCAGTGTAAATAATGTATCATACACATGACAATGCAAAGAGCTCCTCTTCTTCTATATAATCATAATGATCTTTTAATTAGACAAAGCAAACAGTCTGCTCAGTTCACCTTGTAAAGAAAAGCATAGGAAGAAAGTTTGCCAAATTCTAAAGTGAAAAATACTGAACTTGAAATACCTTTAGGTTCAACCAACTTCTTGTACATCTCCAAGTGTTATGCCAGAAATCAGCAGTCAGTCAGGGAAAAAAAAAAATGTTAATTTGACTTTCACAAGAATAAAACCTCATCTGGGTGGTGTGAGCAATGGCAATGGGATATACGGTGCCTTGGCTACTTACACCAGCAGGATTTGAACGAGAGGAAGAAGGAGTTATAATTTTACCTATGTTTTGAAAATATCCTTGTTGCTAAATCTGCTTGGACTTTCTGCAATAACAAAACCATCTGCAACTGATTAGAGCCTGTAAGAAAGACAAAGCTCACTTGGAGGACACAGGAATTTCTTAAACTTCAAAATGACAGCACAAAACCCTGAAAGAGGGAACCAGTCTCTGCTCCAGTGAAAGCGCACGAGGTTTATTCCCAAGGCATTTCAAAATCAAGGGCAAAGGCTGCTTTTGTCATTTGTACGGGAGCTCTGAATCTGTCAGGCCCTACAAAAGGCAAACAGGCAAACTGCTAAATGTCGCCCTACCGATTGAGCTGTGTGGGTGGGAGATGGAGTCCTGATGAAGATGACTGAGAAGACATGTTTCTAAAATGCAGCATTCTTCATAAACATGTACCAGGGATGGAGAGAGGAGGGAGGAAGGGAAAGAGGGAGGAAATCAGCTGGATGGACACACGAATACCAAAACTCTCTGGGGAGAAGGCAAATCAAGAGGCAACAGTGGGAACAACACAAATGCAATAGAGGAACGTGAAAAGGAATGATGGCTGATCCTGCTGCAGCTCCCAAGAGCTCAAAGCCAGGGCTGGCTCCCAGGGCTCACTCCCCAGCCCTGAGAGCTGCAGCCTCTGAGCTTCAGGGAGTGCAGGGATAAGCACCAAGGTTGGCAAGGCAATCCATCTCCCCAGCACAGGCAGGCAAGGCTTTAACAGCTCTTTTTCAAGATAAATTTAGCGTTAATATCTATGGGCTTTAGAGGGATTATAGGCAGGTCAACATGCAGTTATTTAGTTTTCTGGCAGGTCCAAGATATTTTTTTAATTCCTTTTGGGTCAAATGAACTTGAATACTAAAAATTTTTTACAGAAAAAAAAACCCAAATAATTTCAGTTCATCTGAAGTCACATTTTACTCGTTTGATATGAAATCAAGCACTTCAAGTCTCAATTCAGAGACATTTTTAAAAATATGTTATTTCAAGGGTAAGAAGGGAATAGTTTGTTTCAAACTTACTGCCATGAGATCCTTCAGCATTTCACTTGTGTGAAGTTCAGCAAAAATCCAGTATCTTTTATCACCAATAAAAAATTTTACCCAACTCACCTGCAAGTGCCAGGCCAAAGAAAGAGCTTCCATTTACCTCTTTCCACCACCTATCACCCTTCCCCCAAAGGAACAATCATCATTTCAGGACCTCTGTCTTTTTGTCGAGTTATTCACATATTATTGATAAGCAGGCTGTACTCAGAGCTGTCTGACTTGCCCTTCAGATTGGCTCTCAGCCTAATCAAACTGAGGTCATTTGTCTACAAAATGAGATGTAGCTGGTAGGATGCAATGCTCCTTGGCAAGCAGTTGAGAACTCTCCCATAGGGACAAATCAGACCCACTACACCTCAAAATAAAAGCCTTTTAAGAATTATGTAGCAAAGTATTTATCTCCTGAATTAAAGACAGTATCATCTTTGCCTGTGTAAATAAAGCTTAAAGTGGTCAGAAATGGCAACTGCATTCAGTATGTAGAGTGTTCTAAAATTGCTTTAGACTACTCTGCTCTTATCCAGAGAATGAAATCAGACTTCGGAAAGTGAATGCACAATATCCAATAAGAAGGGCTGGGAAGACTTTTACACACACATATGCACATATATACATGTATATGCACACGCACATACACACACAATTGCTAAAATGAAAGAACTCAGTATTTTAACAAGGTTTAAAGGTGGATGGAGACTTGGTGGCAAGCTCACTTGTTATCAAGTCAATGGCTGTTAGAGAACCAGCAGAAGCTGTTCAGGGTAAAACCAGACATTTGTGACAAAGCTTCAAGAAGTTTCTGCCTCCTGAACTGGAACAGTGTATAAAGACCATTTAACCTCTAACCTGTTACTTTTGCATAGTAAACTGAAAATGACAATGCCAACGCCAAAAAAGTCCTTTCAAATTGCCTTACAAAGCAGTTGCTGGAGTAATCAAGAAGTTAACTGAGAGCTCTGCTGACAGAAGTAGTAAAGGCTAACAGTAATTAACACATCCTGTCTAAAACTGGTAAAAATGGAGTCACTCAAGATCTGAGTTTCTGCAGTGGGTTCCAGGTTTTATCCAAATAGTGGACTTGGATTAGTTGAATTCTGTTATCTGTTTCTATCTAGTTAAGGTGGAAATCTTACTGCTTCTAGTTTACTTGATTCTAAAAATGCCTGTAATCAGTTAAACAATGGCCATGGGAAGAAACTAAACAAAAACCTTCTACAAATCATCATCTGTAACACCATAGTTTGTTTCATTTTAGGAACCTAGAGGTTAAAAGTTGTCCACGAGTATATCCATCTTTTAGTTTACAAAGCTAAACAGAAAAACTAAACACCAACTGAGCTTACTTTAAAGAAATAAAGTGACATCTTGTAGTGTAGGGGAAGCAAGGCTGGAGGGAAAAGTAATATCTTTCAGTATCTGAAGGCAGCACACTTTGGGTGTCAGGGTCTATTCGACAGATTATTAAACCCTAAGAGCATAGCTTGCTACCTGTCTTCTCAGCAACATGAGTACCATAAATACTGTCTCCGTCAGTGTATTTGTTCACACAGATCAGAGACCCTAAATCAGTGCTGAAAAGTAATGGTTTTGAAAGACGGACAAACCATTATTTACTTGTCCAACAACAACAGTGCTATTCAATTATGCAATATAAAAGTACCACAGTCAATAAAGACTTTGCTTGGCTTTGTTGCTTTGGAAGCCTCCAGGAGCTCCTAACTATTATTTTGGACTTGTAGGACTCTGAAAGGACTTCACCTTGCCAAAGGATGGGAATCTGTAGGAGTTTGACACAGTCAGGTAGCATGAGGGAGATCCTCAACCCTCCAGCACAAGAAATTGGGGTTTTTTTTCAGACTGTCTAAATTTAAGCCATTATCTAATTCTTGACCCAAAAGGTCATTTGAATGGGAAACTGTTATCTAAGCCTTTAGTAACATTTCTCAGCCTTGCTAAAAATCAGGAAATACTGATTTTGAGCAGCCTGGAAAAACCCTCACAACAATAACAAAAAATTAAAATTAAAAAAAAAAAAATCAAATCACAATATGGAAAGAAAGGAAGCCCAGCAGTTAGCAAAGGGAAAAAACTTTTGAAGTTGAAACCACAAAGAAGGAGTGTCAAACTGCGGTATGAAGTTGGTGCAGTAACCATTACACATGGCATGAGATTCAGCTACCTCTTCTGACTGAACTCTAGCTTGTGGGCTCCACACTGGCATTTTTATGTTCAGACAAATAAAAATTTTTAGACAATTCCATTAAAATTATGTTTAAAAAACCCAAAACTTCATCTAGAAAGCCAAGCAATGCTCTGGGGGACAAAAGAGAACATCAGTATTTGGGCCACCTGAAGTACGTGGAAAGTCAGCAAAGAACAAAATTTCTGAAGCATTAACCTGCCAGGATTATTTCTTAATGTCACAAATTTCAGGACCATTTGAAGTCTCACAACAGAGAACGATTGAACTTCCCTGTGAAAAGATTTTTTAAAAAATCCTATAGAATACAGCATGTGGTCTTGCAGATATGTCCTGAGTTCACCCAAGATGACTGATGCCTGTTGCAAAAACCCTCTGTTGTCATTAGTCAAGGCAAAGAGAGGATTATAAAAAAAAGTACTTTCTCATCTGTCTGCAAATGCAGCTCCTCTCTCTTTGTTTCCCAGTCTTCCAGGCCTGTATCTAGCTCAATCCAGATGTTACCTATAGTATCTATCTCATCAAGGCCAAAAACATGCCTAGTGGCTTGTGAGCCATATCCTGCCCCACTGGTATCAGCAGCCTAATTACTACAGAGCTGTGTTTCCACCTTCGACTTGTGATTCAGGATTACCTGCAGAAAACCAACACCCTTCCCCAAAGACAAGTCACGGCATAACCCCAACAGGTTAACCACCTGGTCAAGGAAAGGGTTCATGCCAAAACAATGTGTGTGAGGAGAAAGAAGTGTTGTTTGGGTTTGGCAGATACACATAAAATATGATGGTGGAGCCAAGAGGGCTTTGGGAAGAGACATTTTGATGTCTCTTGATGACTTTCAAGTGCTGAAACACTGATGGAAATGCTGGTGAGGAACTGCAAGAAAAAAGGCCAAAGAAGAGGCGCTGATGGTACAAAAGTGTAGGGCTCAGAAAACATGTATTTGGGAGAACAGGGGACCGAACAGAGGGAAAGAACCAAGTGACAAAGAATCAACACCCAGCTCCCAGAATCAAGGCTGCTGAGCACTGGTGCTTTCATGCTTTCCAGCCCTAGCAGCTTGTCTTTTGCAGGCTCTGGGTAAAGCACAGTAGAGCCAACTGAACATCTGCCAGGGATGAAAGTTTCCTCTAAGAAACCTAAGCAGCCAGTGGATTGGCAAATAACTGTAGAGGCAGGAGCACTGCTAAACCTCTGTCCGTGAAGCAGGTGCCCAGGGCTGCATGCTCTAGCACTGGCTGAAGCCCCACTGCTGCTCTGAACAGCAGTAAGCACAGCAGGACCACTGCTGCAAAGGGGCAGGACCATAGCTGGTGATGGAAGACTGATGAAAAATGCCATCCTCTACTTCCCAGCTCTTCCCCTTGGTGCCCCGGGAGGAAAGGCAAAGAGGCAGGGAAGAGCCAGGCAGGGATTAAGTTTGTTCCGTGGCAGCTAACACAGGGCTGCAACCAGTGCCTGCACTGTGCCCTGTGACACGTGGCTGCTGCTGAAGCTCACACCAGATCTGCTGAGACTGTCAGTTCTGCAGGGCAGGGAGTATCCCTGACTCAGTGCTGGCACTGTGTTATCAAGGAGTTTCCAGTCCAGACTGGGTGTTAGGTATAAACACCATGTAAGCAGCTGATGGCATCAAGCCTTTTTTTCACCTGGAGCCAACTGCTTCCTCAAACTTCTGTAAATCTCGGCTTCATAACATGAAGTTAACATGGATCCATAATTATGGATGGAGTGTAAGAAGCAGACAAGCTGAATTAGCCTTCTGATTGCATGTCTAATTTATGTAGAACTGTAGCAATTACAGATGCAAATTAAATAACTGTGCAGAAAATAGGGTTTATTAGCCATAACTAAAACTCAATAAAACTCAGTAGCTCATGGACATCTCTGCACTGAATGTGCCTCTTTAGAATGCCAATTAGAAATGTGAGAAATGACCAGGATTTTCTATTTCCTAATCTGGGGGGAAAAAAAAAAAAAAGGATAAACTGTCAGAGTACATGTCTGTCTTCCTCAACAAAACAAACAGGAGCACTAATCATCAATTTCAGAGCAGCACATTATTGTACAGACAGCAGTTCTATGCAGCTTTTAAACACCTTACTTATACTTAGTAATTTATGCCTGATATGGCTGAGATAAGTTTCATCTAATAAAACCATATGCAAAATGTAATTCAGCTTCAGGAGAGGCCCAGTCTGACTGATTTAAACTCAAAGCTGAGGAACACCATGCTTAACTTCATAGCCCTTCTGAGATTTGGGATGTTGGGGCTTCTTAGCATCATGTCAACAGGGTCCAGGGCTGTGAAAAGCCTCTCTGGATGTTTCAAGACTGAAACCACTCAAATCTTCTGTCATTCAGACTCAGCATGAGTGCTGCCATGTCTAAGGAGTCAGCACTAACCTGTCCATTTATATAAAAGCAATAAAAAAACCTAAAAATGTTCCCATTAAATCAAGGTTAAGCAATTCCCTGTTATGTGCGATTAAACCTACTCCATATATACATGGTACAAACACCTGGATGAAAAGTTCCTATATACCAACAGTGCATCCACACTGTCCATCTGCATCACTCCTTGGTTTGCAAAGGAGAGGGGATTTTCCTGGCTGGCTGCTTTACACATATGGGAGTTAATTACTATGGATCCAGCCAGGAGTGACTGCTGGTTCTCAGCAGGGGAACCCCAATGTGTTCCTGCAGCCACCTATACACAGCAGGTCAGAGCATACCACCAACTGACAGCGTAGATACAAGCCAGGATTTCCAGATATAGTAGAGGTAATTCCCACTATACATCACACATCCTTCTTTCCCTGCCCAGCTGCAGGCAGAAGTTTAGGAAGGCTTCATTCCTTTCCAACCTTCCGTGTACATCCCAGGTAGAGTGGAATTGCCTGTGTCCCTTTCCCAGGGTGCTCTGGCAGGTGCCGAGCAGGCCCAGACCCTGGACATCAGGATGAGACAGAAAGACCCAGTTTATTGACCGAGGCAGGCAGTAGACACCAGAAGGGGAGCAGGCAGCTTGCCATGGTTAGCAGGCTTCCTTGAACATGTCTTTCACTGGTGCTGCCTTTTCCCACTGATGCCCACGGATGCTCTCTGCTTCCTCAGCTGTCCTGCTTCAGAATGCATTACTTCCAGTGCAGCACCTTCCCCAATGCACACAGGAATACAGGTGAGATTTAGCACGTAAGATTAGCAGGATCATTGCTATGGCTGCACTGCTTCCCAATGGGCCTGGACCTGCACATGGTGCCCTCCCTGCCACTGCCCTGAGCTTCTCCTGCCAGGCCACAACAGGGACACTCATTCTAGATGCAGAAACCTCCTTCAAAATTTAAATATACCACATCCACTGACTTCCTCTTATCTCTTGTGGCAGTTAGATCCTCAGACAACTCCAGCAAATTACTTAAGCATGACCTCCCTCACCTGAATGTCTGCCAGGTAGTCTTAATTAAACTGTGCATTCCCATATACACTCGACACAACACCCTGAGGAGAAGTTTCCAAGATTTCCTCATTTTGTGTATTCCCTTGGATCATGTATCATTAAACAGCAATAATGATAAGGAAAATGAAAAAGACAAGAATAGTTTCATATCTGCAGAAAGATAGCATACAAAAAATAAATAACTAGAAATCAGTTAGATTGGCCCCCGTGCCTCTCCCCAAACAGTGACCTTGAGATGCTGACTACCTCACTACAGCTACTGAAGTAAAAGACTTTCAAACATCATGGTGATGAACATGAAGTAAAATCCAAGAAGATGCACTCAGAATGGGTCTTACAAGGATAATCTAAGTTGCTAAAAGAGAAGGATCAGAAATATTGATTCTGCTTGTGGTTTAAATAATAGGAGCATTTACATGGAATCATTTCCAGCTTTCATAACTAAGAGACTCATATCAAAGGCATTATCACTGGATAATTAATTTTTTATGTTGCATTTCTAGATTCAGGTATTCCAGATTCCATAAAAAGCTCTTTAAAAAAAAAAATAAAAAAATCCTCAGTGAGCCAACTCTGCTTGCCAAACTGGACCTCTCCTCTGAAATCAATGTTGCATCTACTGCCAGTCCAAGCAGGTGCAGAAGCAACCTGCAGCCACCAACTGCACCCAGCTCTGCAAAGAGCTTGGGGGCAGGCAGAGCTCAGCACCAACTGCCTTGGCACTCGAAGGAAACACCTTCTATTAGAGGTGAACTGCTCTGGAAATGGCGCTTTTCTAACACTGGAACAGTCAAAGGAGAGAGACTCAACCACACACTCCAAACCCCCAGGTGAAAGCCACATTCATGAGGCTGTAACACAACAGCAGCAGCATCAGTGGTCCAGGAGCCTGCCACAGAGCATATAACATCCAAAGAAGGTGAGCGAGGTAATGTAAGGCACAGGTTTATTAATCCTGTCAAAAAATAATTTAAGGAGATTTAGAATTTACACATCTCACACCTGATTTAAAAAGATATTTTAAGTCATTCTTTTGTTTCTAGCTGTATTTTGCAGCTGACCTGTTTCTGTTCATATTAACAGTCTGAGTTTTATTTTATTCCAGGATCAGGACACATACAGAAAAATGATCTGGGTTGTATCTGGACTGATGCAACAAGATTGTTACCTACATTCTGAGTACAACTCTGTTATTGCTGATGAGTGAGCAGGAGAGAAATCAACTTGATTTTATGATCCAAGATCAACTTTACATAGGTCAATGTTCAAAGAAATGCTCTAACAGCACAATGAAATCTGGCAGCATTTCCACAGCAATGCATATGGAAGTCCACAATGTCATCTCTGCAAAGTGATTTATCAGAAGAGAAGTACACCCACAAATGAATCATGCCATCAAAAAGTTCCTCCACGGCAACCTAGCCCAGGGAATGTCAGTCAAATAAAAATGCAGTCAGTCACATCACAGCTATTGCACTCATGTAACACAGGAGCGGGTGAAGAGGAAAAAAAAAAAAAAAAGGTTTTGATTAAAACTATTGTTTTACTAATTCAAGAAACTACACGCTCTTAAACCTGCTGCTGGTGGTCAGTTGGCTGAGGACACCAATGTGGAGAAGAGGGTTTAGATGTTGAGGAAGGAGATGAAAGGCAAATGATGGAAAAATGGGAGGCGAGCTATATGTACAGCTTCCTTAAAATAGATGAAAAAATCAGGGGCTACTATTTTATGGAGCAATGGATCTCCTAAGACGATAGTTATAGTCATTCACGGTGGTCTCGAGAACAGGAAACTCCATATGAGATAAATTAATTACACCACAGTAAATGCATGGGTACATCCATTTTGGATTTAGACCTTGTATGTGCAACTGGTGTGAAACCACAGACAAGGCTTGGTATTGACATCCATGGTTTGTGGGCAGCACTTCCATTACACGGGCAGGATGCAGACTCACTGCAGACAGAAGACCTATTGAGATTGTCTAGCTGGAAGACTTTTTTTTTTTTTTTTTTAACATTGCACACACTGTATGTTTTAACAC
Source organism: Ceryle rudis (assembly GCA_033439905.1). NCBI lineage: Eukaryota > Metazoa > Chordata > Aves > Coraciiformes > Cerylidae > Ceryle > Ceryle rudis. Next base: position 67,838 of record JAAGNO010027516.1, read on the forward strand.
ATTGTGTTAAAAATTAATGAAGGCTCGGGCACAGCTATCAATAAAGATAGACAAAAGTGAATACAACGAGCAAGAGGTTTCTGTGCACCTGAGGAAGAGAGTCACTTTCAGTCTTCCAAACAGAGTACCACCCACGGTTCCTGTGCTAGAGTAGCATCCCCAAAAGTCAGTGCATCACCAGATGCCATTGATCACTGCCAGGTTATGCAAGGTACAGAGCACACCTCCTACAGAAACTTGACAAAACAAAAGCCATTTTAGTACTTAACTCGAGATTTTGTTAAGATACCCTTAATCTGCTTTCTTAAAGTACATTTACAAAAGCATAGATTATCAATAACTTCACCATTAAATCGCATTACTTTGCATAAGTAATTTAGGACAATACATTAAGTAAATGAATGAATAATCCTTGAAATCTACATACAGTAGGATAACAGCTTTAATAGCAAATCTCTGCTGAAAGGAAAACCAGCAATCCAGATGGCTCAATCTAAAAGGTAACTTATAAAAACCAGAGAACAATCAGTTTCATACTGGAAGCAAGTGGAATAACTCGAAAAGACACTAGTGTAGCAATTTATAACTATTATAATTTTTTTGACAACATGAATTTCCAATTTCAGCAGCCAGGGTAGGTGAAGCTTTAAGTACAAAGAACTCATTGATTCAATATGACTGTACAGTTTAATTCTGAAAAATCAATCATTGTGCATTTCCTCCAACACTTTCTTCTGTAGCATCCTCCTAAACAATTTATTATTATTGCTTATTGCTAAAATAGAAACAGTGATTCCACCATTCTCAGCTCTACTAAATTGTTATTTAATGCTGCATGGCTGCCCTCCTTACATAAAGGGACAGCTTGGCTTATTATGAAGAACATTATTATTAAGAATTTCTTGGTTGTGTTTATAGTTGGTAGATATTATTTTAAGAATTCTCTGTTTTCTTTGAATAGATTTCCCTTGCCCCACCTATGTTGTGTCAAGCTCTTGGAATCACCTCTAAGGGAAAGGGTCACTTTTGGCTTATGAAGAATCCCCAGGCAAAATCCAGAAGCTATAAACATGAATTTTTCATTATATTAATTGTCCTAGCTTAACTATGCAACATGACTCTTCAAGATACAGAATTTTAATTGTGTGTGAAATATTCAGTTTTTATAAGCCCCCTTCATAACCTTTTTTATACTGGAGGGAGCTTCTGCCAACAAATACTACCGCTTAGCTAATGTTCAACTTTCTTTGTAATTCACTTTCCTGACCTTTTATTTTGACATTTTCACCTCATATATTAATTTCTGCCTGCACTGAATACTGCAGCATTGTAATTACTTGCATATAAACCTTTCATCACATCTCTCTTTGGGCTTTGTTAGAAGATGCTGTATATCAAATAACAGCAAATTTCCCATTAATCAGCTGGCCTTTCAGAAGACCAGGCTGCCAGCAGCCAGGAGATGATCACACCTAGAGTGCCTCTGTTCCACTGAGCATGGATCAGAGGAGCTTTCTGCTTTGAGAGAGTAATAGAGCACCCAAAAGAGAGAAAACATCCTTCCCAGACCTCCCACAGCACCTATGGATGTGTCCTCAGCCTTGCCCTCACCCAGCTTTTGGGTAGCAGTCAATTAAAGACAATGAGCACTCTCCCTGTACATCCCAGGAACCCCACTGCGCCAGCAAGCCTTCAGACAGGCTTGAGAGTTAGCTTTCTCATCCTGCTCTCTGCATTAATGGATATTATCAGTATTCGAAACCAAATTTTCCAGTGAGTTTGTTACCCCTATCAAGAAAAAAACCCACAGCAATCATGCAGATTTTATTGTATTTTTTTTTTATCTACAGCATATTCACAACTCCCATATTATGAATGGGTAAGATGCAGTGACACTCTGAAGCAGTTACATTCAATATATGTTTCTCTCTCCTGATTTCCACAAGGCATAATTCAGGTGATCAGCTCTAGTAAGGTGGGTCCACTGGACCTGACACCTCCCCAAACCAGCCCAGCGGCCCACCCACGGGTCTGCCACAGTAAGGTGGCATACAGCAACCAGGGCTTTGTGCATCCATGCATCAAACCACTGCATGACAGTCTGACCTGCCTCACCAGATGAGAGGAGACCTGTCCTGTTGGTAACAGAACCCGGTTCAGCAGCTGTTCTTCATGGTATATCTGATTCTTCTGAAGAGAGATGAAAGTCTCTAAAATGGCCAGCTGATTGAAATACTCCCATGGTGACTTCCCTACACCAGTGTGGATTTCAGCCCTCCTCTACCTTGCTGGTTTCTCTTCCCACACCACAGCAGTGTTTAAAGTAGTATCTTAGGGACAGGCAGGTGCTGGGATGACAACCCATGGCAAGCAAGAGGCAAATCTAATTTCTCTAACTTCTTTCTAGTCCTGTTCCATAAGATACCATAAAAAGCATTTAAATTTTTTCCACAGCAGCTGCTTTCATAAAGTCTTGGATGAGATTGCTCTAAATACAATTCCAGCCTTTTGGAGTTTTTAATCTTTTAGTTGCATTGAAGGAATTGTAGGAACTTCACAGCTGTCACAAATTTTTGATACCTAGACAGAAGAGATTTTCAAATAACATGTGCAAGCAGCACAGATGTTCCTGCACTGTTCTTCCAGCTTCCATTCAGCCAAGGCCCTTAGTTCTGTTATTTACCATGGAGACCAGTGAAAAACTAATCCAAATATGTGGGTGAATTGAAGTAACCTTGTCAATAGTTCTGAGAAGTGGGTATGTGCTCAGTGGAGCAAGAGAGAAAGAAAAACACACCAAAGCCATTTCAAACATCATACAGTGGGAGCTGCAGTCACATCATTTTCCACATGCATCAGTGGAAAATACCCAAAATTCTCTTCTTAATCCTTATATTTTAATAGCTAAAGATATAACTCAATTGTTTGCAGGCATACACAGATGAGTATTCTTCATGTAGAGATCTAAGTCATCATCTGGTATCCTGAACATTAAAGAGATATTCTGAAGAGATACTTGACATACAGGATAAAATTGCACAAGACAGAAAAAGAAAGATGCAACAGCTGATTATGTACATGCTGCCATACATTAAATACATTTTCCAGAAAAGTATATAGGGACAACATCACAGAGATGTTCACAGGTTGCTCAGCCTCTCCATTTCCCATGAGGCATTTCATATTTCTCTTCTTTCTTCTTATCCTGTCTTGCACAGAGTTTAGTGCTAGTCCTTAAACATCTCCAGTCCAAAATTTATAAGCACATTTTCAAACCCTGATGCTAATATGAGATTTTCCTACTAATTTAGAGAGCCACAGCTTCATCCTAATCTTTGCAAAATAACCAAAATGCAACTAAGAACATTAGCATTACTAAGCAGACATCATCTGTGCCAGAGATAATCTTGTCACTGAGAGGACTGTAAAGTACTTCTCCCATACTTTTGCTTTCCAAGACCACCAGAGTTTTGTTAGTATACTCAGAGATATCATTAGCTCCATCAACATGCTATTTTACTGGTCTCAAATTCAAAAGACAAGTCAGCTCCAAACTACAATCTTTGCTTCTAACCTGCTAGGAAGAAGCAGAGAGCTCACAACCAACATCCCACTATTTTTTAAATACCATTTCAAATGACTCTGATCAGACTATTTCAAAGCTTGATTCCAGCTCACGGCAGAGTAATGCTCTTGTGGAACTCCTGGTAACGGGAAAAGAGCAAGCAACACAATGGATATTTATCAGAGCACGTTGTAGGAGAGAACTTTGTGCCCATAAAAGCACAGCTGGGCCCCTTGGGTCTGTCCAGACACCAGTACTGCTATTTAATCGCTGGAAGCTGGAGGAACATTCAGAATCCTGGAACACAAGTCAGTAAATTAAACAAGTGAAGCTTCTCTCTTCTTTAACCATTACAAGGAATTTTCAGCAAAATTCTGAGACCCAGGCAGTACAAATGCTTTATTCCTAGCACAAGGAATAAGTAAGAAACTTTCCCAGGCTTGGCAGAGGGCAAATGAACTTTCTGGGGTTTGGGGGTTTGCTGTGTGTGTTCAGTGTGTACCTGCACAGTCAAGGAGACATTTCAGAAGTCACAGCTGTGACTCCACGCATTAGGCTGACCCAAGTCTGGCACTCGAAGAGAAGCTCCAGCCATCTTCATATGAAGGATATAGCATGTCATGCCCAAAGCTACAGAACTTAATCTCTAAGAACAGCATCCTGCCCTGTGAATGAAGAAGCAAATCTATTTTTTAACTTACAATTTTAAATTAATAAAAAAGATTGGCCCTCCAAGGCCCTTGGCACCACGTATCACACCAGATATTTGTTCTTTCTCACTAAACAGTTGAGTTGTTCTGTTCAACCTTCCCACTGGAAGAACTCACACCTTATGCCATTCTTTATTATTCTGTTTAACAAATAAAAAGGGACATTTTCCTCTGTTATTCCTCAAAGACAAAAGTCTCCTCATAGAAGCAGTAAAGCAAACACTTCTAATCACACTGACCTTCTTTATACAGCAGTTCGACATAGACCGATCAGCAGCACTATGGGTATCATCACTGCTGTTGCTGTCACAGGTAATTCTAAGACCAAACCACATCCTTAGGAAAGGCTGCATTCCCTACATCATGGAAACTTCTGATGTACCCCCAGCTGCACAAACAGGACAGAGTGTACCACAAATTATATGCTATCACCAGCCCAACACTTCACTGTCCAGGTCAAAGCCCTCACTGTAATGGGACACCTTCAGCTACCTAAAACGAAGATGCTCAGCAGGACACCAGGCTTTGCAGAACCACTCCCCTTCCACTGTTCATGTTGAGTATGTATATTTCAATATCCATACCCATTTTTGGCAATATATTATTACCAATTAAAAATTACTCTAATTCTTTTCTATCAGAGTTGGGAGCAACTGAAGTCAGTTAAATTGGTGCTACGGAAAACTAAGGTTAAACTTATCTTACCTGAAATGCAGAAAGGGGCTGTCTACGTGGCTAATGAGACGCTGTTTAAAATGAGGACTACATCCTATGCTATCCTAATCCCATACATTAAGTAAAAGTTGGCTCAGTAATAACATAAGTGTTTTGTTTGTTGTAGGAATGGCCTGCAGCTAAGTACAGTAACAGAGATTGTATTCTGCACCATGGGTAATGAGCCCTGGGAGAGGCACACACACAGCCATTGCCATAAAGCAAAACTGTCTGCACGAAAGTTTGTTAATCTCTGCTATGAGACATTTCCATTAATACATGTTTCATAAAGCCACAGGTTCATTCTGCCAAAACCAGGCAGCTAGATGGACTTGTCAGCAAGCAGAGCCGTGAAGACCTCAATCTCTTTTAACAACCATTTCCACAAAACTTGCATTTACCCAAAGACCAACAGCAATTCCTGTTTCGCACCATTTCCCAAGCCAGATACACGAATATGCCCACAAACCTTTCTTTATTTTGCTATAAAAGCAGGGGATAAATTCTTCTAAGACCTGGATATTCATGTATCAATTAGAAAGAGCACTCCAAAAGAAACTGACTTTTATATTCATCATAATATTCAAAATACATTCTTAACATTGACTTTATAGTATGAGGTAGTATAAATCTAAGAGATTGAATTAAAATAAGAATAAACAAGACAGAAGAGAAGGCTAAAGCCATTTATTACAAATACAGAGAAGAAATATCACTACAACTTCTAGAAATGATAGGTTACTTTTTTCCAACAGGTCCCAAAGGTCAGTTGATTTGAGTGACTTTGGAAAAAGGGAACACATTAAGTCTGAAGCTGAAAATCCACCGCAGAGAACGTCTAGACAGCAAGTCTTAAATCTCAGTCCTAAATCAACTGATCTGCAGCTCAGCCACCCCTGCCATGTCGTCATGCCGGGTGAGACAAGTCTCAGTGAGAAGTCCCCAAATACACCGCCTCAAAGATAAGCTTTGGGTGCTTGGGGCACTGCCCTGAGGGCAGGTGACAGCCCATCCTACCCCACAGCAGAGATGCTCTGTTGAAACCATACAGTATCGGGGTTTTTAAGGAATCAGTAATGTTCTGCCTGAGCTTCCAGGTGGATTTAACAAGCATATCTGCAGCAGCAAAAGCAGAAGCAGCAGCCAACTTTCTAAACTACAGATCTCGAAATACTTACAAAAGAGATCTGCATTATGCTACAGAGAGAGAAAATGCAGCCCTGGGAGGGGGGGTGATCAAATGGAGAGCAGCCAGCCCAGCCCAGTGTCACCACAACATCCCCACCTCCACCACTGCACATTCTCTGAAGGTGCCCACTAGCTATTCTCCACCTTTTATAACAGCAGATCGTCCAGCTTACATTCATTTCAGGTATACTCTGAACACAGGCATAAGAAAACAACATCAAAAGTTTAGTGTCTGTTTTTCCCCATGGAAAAGAACATAAAACTTCTCTTACTAGTTTCTAATTCCACTGGCTTTGCAGACCTCCTTCAAAGAGTTGGATACAACATTGTGTGGTATTTTGTGCACCAGAGGGTAAAACCTGTAAATTCTATCACTTTGGGTGACGTCGTCTTCAAACATAATTTATCAGATCCAATTCACTGTGAGGCATATTATTCAGGGGAAGAAGAGTGATAAATGCCATTGATGACTGGCCTGAAAACATGCAGGATGAAACAGGAGAATAATGAACAGTGTGGGACTTCTACCTCCTGGTCATGGCTGTAGACCATTAAACAAAGATATTGTTTTATGCTACAACAGGTTCAGATACACTCCATTCTTTTATTTAATCCATGAAAATTAGATTTAGCAGAGAAACTGAGAAGTGGTATCTCAAAAATAACAGGAGAAGTTTTGTCCTTTTCCCTGCCTTTTTTTTTTTTCTCCCTTTCATTCATTCCTTTGCTTGTTCTTCCTCCTCTCCCCACTAAACATATCCTTTTTTTGTTGTTAAGGTGTTTTTTTTTTTCCCCAAGATAAAGACAGAAAGAAGTCATACCATCATTACTGGGCCTTACTCTTTGCCAGTCCTTGGTTGTCTCTCTCTAATTTCAGAAAAGATCCCGAAGCCAAGAAACAACTGAATCACAGAAGAAAGACACCTGAAAGATATACTGCAGAAAGAATTAAACAGCAACTAATTTTTTTTTTTTTTTCTAAATGTTTGGCTAAGCAGCAAGTAAATGCAAAAAAATATCCTGAGCAATCTGATGGCTTTGGGATTCATGGGATGAAACTCATGAATTTGGTAGCAATTGTATGCAAGTATCAGTAATTTCATAGAGCTGTTCCAGTGTGGAAAAAAATAGTTTAAAGAAAACAACTTAAAGAATAAATGGGGAGACAAAGAAACTAAGGGGTGGTACAGAAATTGAAATGTTAGAGAATGTTGCAGGCAGTGGCAGAGGGTAGGTATGGGAATAACAGATCCAGAGTAAATCTGCTGGAGATGTTAAGAGCTGGCAAAAGATCAAAGTGATAAGAAGCAGGAATGGAAATGACCTTTAATTCTGTGCCTGCAAGAGGACGTGAAAAATATGTTGCAGCAAAGGCCAGCCAAGGTAACATGGAAAGGGGCCTAGTCATGCGCTGGGAGCTCCGCTCATCTCAATCCAAACCTAAGGCTTTTGTCCTACTTTAAAAAGCATTCTGCTAAAAACATAGCACAAAAAAGCTCTGAAATAAAACTGAAATACTTTGTGGGTTTTTATTTAACCAAGTCTCTAATTGCAGTTTTCTAACTCTTCAGACATCCCAGCTCTGTCAAGATGCATCTTCACTCCTCTTCCAGATACAGAGGCAAGCCTGTCCTGCTGTCCATAAGGAGTACTAGTGTTGGCATCATGTTTAACTAGATGACACAGCAGAGAGACAAATGGCCAAATCCTGCCTTTCCTCCCAGCACCCTGTTCCCACCTGAGGACATTCAGTAAGCAGTTACTCATCAGACCCCAGATAACCACTGTTACTGCGAAGCCATACACTGTCCTGACTGACTGCTGTTTGCTTACTAAGACAAGCAACAAGCAGATTGTCTTTTCATTTAAAATCCAGCCATTAATGCAGAGCAGGTACAAACCTGCCCTGGTGCTCCACCAGTGCAGGTCCTACAGCCCAAGTCCCCTTCCTTGGAGTGCAAACAAGCTCAGCCAAACTTATCTACTTGTCTTCAAACCAGAAGAATGTAGCTTTGCTGGAGCATAGGCAAATGCTGATCTTTTCTAAACCTGAGCTAAGGTTTTCCCAAATTCAGAAGAATATGGAACTGACGCAGAATATAATCTCTGATTCAAACACGTTTCTGTCTGAAACACCCATTTCTACCTTCCTCAAAGTGCAAAAACACTGGTTGAGAATTTTACAACTTGGTCCAAATCTAAAAATCCCAGAAAAATCTTACCTTTACTAGAGTAACAAAACCAGTTTTGCAAAACTTGAGAGGCTTCAAAAAGCTTGGCTAAAACCTGAAGAATCACTGAGCTTTTAAGCAGCATTTGAACTGAACCACAGGGAAAGACTGAGGTTCGTTCATCACTAATTAAGGGCTTAACTGACATTACCAATGCTTAGCATATGTTCTTCCCTATTAGCTTCCAAGAACAACAACAGGCCTGCAAGATTATTTTGAGCTTGAGTTGAAATAAGGTGAACTGTATCTTTGGCCAACGAAGTTTTCCAGAAGGAACAAACATCTTGTTTACTCTGAAGTCAATTCTAAGACACAAAGTGTTTACCCAACTTCAGCACACATAGCCACTGATCAGCCACTTTTCCAGACAACTGAATTCAGCTTTATTCTTACTTCATCACTTCAGCAATTTCAACTTGCTCATATAAATCTGAATAGTGATAAAAGATATAATAACGCCCATTCCATTAAAGAGCACATTTTTTGAGGCTGCATCTTTTCCGCAAGAGATGTACAATATTCTGCTGGTTACAAGAGGGCTGATACCCTTTGTACACATACAATGTTTTCTCTAATGCACAGGGATGCAATATACAATATATGCTATATATATTTGAGATAGGAACTATCTACACCAAGCCCTGTCAAAGGCCTCAAAAAGGTTAAAATGAGGCTCTGTGGAGCACAGAAGTTGCTCCACAGAGAAAAGATAATCCTAAAGTGGATTTCTTGCATATTAAGGTTTAAAACTACACAGTGCTCACAAACTTCCTTATCTGTAGACACATATGGAGTTGCAGAGAACTTGGTATGTGCTTTTATATTTAAAGATTTATTTGGTCAGAGGCTCAGATGTTATTACACATGAGCAAATAAAATTCAGAACTGCAAGGCACTGTGGAAAATGTCATGCAGTTCATCTCGATTTCATACAAGTTTTTATCATCATCATTTTATCAACATAACTTAATGTTATCATTCTGTACACAAAGGAAAAATATCACTCTTGTTTTTAAAATTGATTAGTCAGTTAATAAAACAGCTTTATTTTTATTTATTTATTAAGTTTTTAAAAATTGGTCTGGTTCCTCCTAAAGCCAGCAGAAAATTTCATTGATTCCACTGGGAAATAGGTCAGGCCTTCAAATACAGGCCAAAAAAAGTAAGGTTTCCTATAAATGTAGAACAGGTCTACTGCCGAAAGGCATAAAGATGTCAGGTATCAGCTCTTCTGCAGATACTGGGTGGTGGGACAGGAGGTCTGTCCTCTGTCTGGTTCAGGATCACCTGACTCCAGTGCAAGTGGAAGGGCACAGCCACTTTTGTAATGGGCCCCAGATTTGGTGTGTGCATCTGAACTGAAAGCGAGTGAAAATATTGCCATTTTCTTCAGGGATCAAAAACTTCATCACCGCCAAGTGCTGCTATTTATTTTGTCATGTCCTGCCACATAGCACCTTAATACACTTCCGGCTGAAATCCTGCCAGCTCTCCGTACTGACTGCCTCTGGTATCTTTTGCTAGAAAACCAGTATTGCTGGCCTAAATAAATTGTTGGCACCAGGCAGATTTTGATCCTCTGTGAAAAGGTCAGACGCATCCCAGACTCTTTGTACTGTGTATTTAGAGCCCATTCAGGCTTGATTTACATCTCCTTTTAATTCAGACAGTTAAAATAGTATAAAGGTATAGCACTTTAAAACTCATTTTGGAAACATCTAAATGGAAAAGTGACCCAAGACAGATTTAAGTATCAGAAACAAAAATTAATTTTCTTGTGATAAAGGACAGTCGGCTTCATCATTATGATGTTAGAATTTAGTCTTAAAGCAATTATATTTATAGCCTTGCTGGTGCCTTACACCATGTCTGGTGAAACAGTTTTATCTATCAAAGTCTAAACACAAGCTCAATAGCTAGGATCTTCTCAGGCAACAAGTGCTTTTAGGTGCCTGAAATGTCTTCAATAAGCCTGACTTCTTGAACAGGCATGGATCAGCACTTTTTGAAAAAAGTATTAAAAATTGTAACGTAGCAGCTACATTAAAAAAATGTAGGCCACCTGTTACATTTAGTGGAAAAATAATCAGGATGCTTGTTCTCAACTCTTCAAGCAAGCCAAACTGGCTATGAAATATGATTTCCCTTCCAGAGATTGCCAAAGTCAACCGTCTAGTGTAAGAGATGCTCGGTTTTGAAGTTGTTTCTGTGAGGAAAGACTATGCACTAAAAACAGCTTAAGGGAACTCAACCACAATTACATCCCAGGACACAGTCCTTCATCAGAGAGAAAGACACTCTGTGAAGTTGCTTTGCCTGAACTCAGCTTTGAAAAGGCATTCAGCACTATTTCAGGGGCTGAAGGGCAGAAGAAGGGGTAAAAAAAAATTGTGAAGTGATGAAGCCTGGCATTTTTGATGAAAAGCAGATGAAATAGAAAACACAGAATCAGTGTATACACCAGTAAAACTCTGAGATACTGTAATGAGATCCTGACCGCTTAAGTCAAAATCATGGCTGTCTACCTCAGTGTTTGCAGTCTGGGCAAAACTGAAGAGCCCTGTCCTCTAGGGCTGTCCCACAGCAGCACAGAGGAAGGCTGGTTATCCTGCTGGAAGTCTGTGTTTGCAGCTTGGCTCATGTTTTATGCACAGATGTAGGATGTCAAGCTGACAAGCTGTGTACATACCCAAGAGTCCCACAGCTCATCAGTGCCTGAAAGACCAACTAGGAAACCTCTTTTTCCATCAAGGCATAAGAAAGTTTCCATTCCCAGCAAAAACAATTTGAAGTAATTATAATGAAAAACAGGAAAATAAAATAATCTCATCTGTTGTACTCCATAGTGGGAAAGATGGGTAAAGATGAGAAGAATTCAGATTTAGTCCTTGAATAAAAAGCTGGCAGTAACAAGTGGCCATAATGAAGGGAGCCAAAGCAGTCATTTATCTCTTCTTCTGGTAGTCATTTTGTGCATTTACCTCTCTCTGAAGATGTTCTCTTTATTCTATATGTGTATTATGTCCAGGAAACAGACTTTCACCAATCCAGAGCAACAACCTAAAAATCTGCCACTGGAGACTTTACCCATCTCCCAGAAACTAATTGCTTTCTTGGTATCACTAATGAACTGAAACTCTGTAACCTACATTCAAACTGTCAAATCTTGAAGCCTACTAATATTCACAAAACCCAACATACCTGTTTCCTCTGAATACAACATACACTATTTTCACTAATTAAACACAGAAAATAGAGGCACTTCAAGTGTATGTTCATTTCTTAGACACGTTACTTTACTTGAAGAAAACAATTTTTTAACTGGAAAAAAAAGATAAATTTTAGAAAAATAACCATGAAAGCAGAATGGCAAATTTCTATGTTGGAATATAGATGAAACATTATTAAAAATTGCATTTCTACCAATTAACCAAAAAAATTTTAATATTAAATTATGTTTACCCATATCCACAGGAAACATAGTTGTACTGCCCTTCCATACTGCCATGTGCATCACCCAAGCCATAATACCTCACTGAAATTCATGCAAAGCAAGCAAGCGGAACACTACCACTTATTTGGAGGCATGAATGGACTTAGGTTATTGTCTTGCCAAGTTCACGCACACATGGAAGGATTCTTGTGATTTAACAACACAGATTCTGCTTTCCAAACCAGTCGCCTTATAAATCCACTACCTCTCCTGAAGTAAAGGTTAAGTAGAGAAAAAAATAAAGCAAATTAAATGAATTTCTAGCAACATTAAATAGAAGGTAAGGGCTTAGCTGGCTCCTGCCATTTGTCAACTGGTTGTCTCCCCCAGGATGCACAAAAGAGAACAGATTTGTGCAACTAAGTGGGCAACAAGGTGAGCTGTGCTTTGAAAAGGTCTTTAAAAGCAACCTGGTGACAAGGTTGCCTCCTCATATCCATTCACCTTCAACTCATGGTTACACATTGTGTAACTAGATACACAAGAGATACTTAACAGCTAGTATTTTAATAGCTTTTTACATGTAAATAAGACAAGCACTTCAGAAGCTACCTTCTTGGCTGTGTAATCTTTCGTATTTCAGCAATATTAGCTGCATGGAATAAGAAAGAGAACCTCAGAAAATGAGATGGGGTGGTTTGCCTTTATTCCTTTCTGGAGAGTAGTAATTTCTGCTTGATTTCTCTGTCTTCTCAGCCTTTGCTCATTAGTTCCAGGAAAATGGCCTTTGTGTTGAAATGCTGGACAAACTTCACGCACCCACCCCAGTGAGAAACCCTTTAAATATTTCTGTGTTTGTATATTTGCTGCACAACCCATCATTAAGAACCATCCCCACAGTACATGCAGTAGGAAGGTCAGGTCAGTTATGTATAATTTATGAAATCTTAGCTTCCATGAGCTCCTTTCCATCCTGGAATCTGTTATACAAAAGGTCTGTCCTATAAAAATACTACATAGATAGAGGAGAATTTCCCTGACGTGCCCATCTCCATGGCTGTTGTCCCTACAACACTCCCTACATTTCTCACACACCCGCAGACAAAATGAGGTCATTGGCCACGGAGTGAGTCTTCATGTCCAACTTTAGCATGGGATGCAGCTAGCTGTTTAGAAACCTACGCACCTTAGACTCTATAAATAGTCAGGAAAGGAAAAAGGAGGCATCTCCAGATGGTGATTCAGTAAGACACCAAGCTAGATGCTCTGAGTCCTTCTCCAGAAGATTTTCTCTGTGTCTGCTGACTGTGTAAGATGGAAGCCAAGGGACATAGGGTGAACAACTGTGTCAGAGCTGGGTGCTACAAAGGCTGCTTTTGTACTACAGTGAACACAAACCCTGATATTAACCTCCATTTTAAACTCCTAGGGACAGGCATAGTAGGACTATTTTCCTGTAAAACAAAAGTGTCTATATAATAATTATAGAAGTCTATGTGTATATAATAGAAGAGTCTATGTAATATCTGTGCTCACATGCTTGTCCTACTTCCAGGACCCCCACACCAGTGGCTGATGCTGCCTCCTGCTCCCCAACTGCTCCAGCAGCTGGAGATGCACTGGAACCTTACCCTGGGCACTGCTTTGCGCAAAACAGACTCCCACCACCCCTACTACAGCCTCAGCAGCTTCCCCCACAAAAGAGAGGCCCAGAAGTTCCTTCAAGACCCTCTCCTATACCTGAAGGTTAACTTAATGGCATTATTATCTCAATGAACAGCTAAGCCCACTGCTGCATAAGCACTAGACCACCTTACTGTTGTCCAGTTTTTACAAGCAACAAAACAGGAGGTAGAAGGAAATAAAGCTGCAGATGATCTCTATCCAGTCCATGTTTGCTTTCACTGGATAGATATTAGTACTTTGCAATTGCTTCCATTCAAAAGTGTGACTGAGAGCCTTAACTGGTGTGTTTGGTTCTAGCAGGTTATGTTATGCTATGAAAGCAAAATTTGACCTTTTCAAAAAGGTGAGACATATAAGTTTTTTAAAAAAATCAGAATATTCAGAAAGATTCAATTAGCACTTCTTTTCAACCACTATCCATACTTCTGCTCAGCAATGTTTCCATAATCACAACTCCAGAAAATTTCAACTCGTTGAAACTCCTGGTTCATTAGTAATGTCCTATTTACCTAACGACTGTAGGCTAACATGGTTCACTCTGTTAAAATCATGGAAATTTCAAGGAAATTGGTATAATTCAAAACTCAGAAGACCCCACCCTAGGACTGTAACTGCAATTGTCATCAAACTTTCTAGAGACTTATCAGGACAAAGAAAAACCTCAATTATTAAATATTTTAATGCATAGCCTTTTGATACTGCCCTTAAAGAACAACAATTCTTGCAATAGGGAAAATCAGTCAAAGAAGTCTAGATTGGCATTTATTAAATACCACTTCCATGTAGCATAGATACAGATTATTGAGGCCTTCTCTAGCAGTCTGGTGCCAGAGAATATCAATGATTTCACTGAGCTTTGTATTAACTCCCATCGGAGCCTTGGATTAACAAATTTCAGAAATCAATCAATGCCCAAGTATCTTCCAGAAAACACTGTGGATCATAGCAAGTCCAGTAGGAAACAGCAGTAAGTACAGATTGTCTTTCAGTAATACAGAAAAAGAAATGTCTTTCTAATACAGAAAAAAAAAATCCCATGTTTAAATAGCATTTCTAAAGCAGCATTGTCAAAGGTTGTCTCAACTACAGAGGTTGTTTACTGGAAATGCCTTAATTAATGCTTGTGCAACCTTAACCCTGGTCCTCAGCACTTATGTATTATGATGCAGCTTTCCATGAAATGCTCAAATACTCTTCTTTCCACTGAGCCCCTAACCACACAAACTATAAGCATGTGCAAACACGAATCAGAAGAGCATAGTGAATAATTTTCTGTGGATTTTCATTTATCACATGTTGTAAAAGATGGTAAGTGTGCTGAAAAGCATCTAAGTAAGGAATACAAAGTCATGTGCTGAAAAACTGAATTCTGCTCTATGGCACACACCACAAAGATTTTCCTTTGCATCTACCACTAAGTATGTGCTCTTCACTTAGTAGCCATCTGGATTGAAACATCAGCCTTTGACTTTCAAAAGCCTCAAACTCTTCTATCTGCAATGGGGTGTTGCAGTTGCTCAGTGTGTTTTGAGTGTTTAAATCATTTTGAAAAAGGTGCTTCAAATGGGACAGACATAATATGAAGAAGTTTAAGGTGTAACCACTGGTTACTTGGTTCCCTCCTCTGTAAGATGTGGTAAAGCCACAGAGGGCTTGAAATCAGATGCATTAATGGCTGTGAAACCTTCAGGCAGAGCAGTAATTAGTATCAGGGAAAAACCTTGGAGGAAGTTCAGTCATCAGAGCAGGGTCTGAAAAGGTATCAGGAATGATGGCATGAAGGGACACGGACAGTGAAAGGAAAAGAAAATCCTGAGCAGATGCTCCTCTGGAGAGCCTTGTTTACTATGCTCACCAAACAGGACCTGAATAGCGTTGCCAAAAGCCACTCTGGCTGAAGTCTCCAGAGTAACTTGACCCTGGCAGACACTTGACACAAAAAACTTCAGCTCAAACCAGTAAGTTTTGGAAAAATTTTAGCATCATTAAATCAGAGTCCAATAAGAGGAAGCATCATATAAACTCAGTGATAGCTGATACTACCCACTCTGCTTACAACTCTGCTATCTCTCAAGATAAACCGTCAGCTTCAAACTGCCCACACAGAGATTCATTGAGAGGCCTAGAGGAAAGAACAGCATTGCTTTGTTCAGGGGAAAGTGTGAAATTTATCATATGGCTTCTTTCTTTGCTTTCCCTTTTCCCCTTACTTCAGGCTGACAAGTGCAAATTAAAATTTCACACCCAGCTTCAAGCAGGGAGCATGAAATTCTGATTTGGGGGATTTAGGTAGATTTTTCCAGGATTACATGGGCAGCAGCTGCCCAAGCCAATGCCACTGAGCCTGCCCGGGCCAACCTGCCCTGCCCTTGGGCAAAAGTTTCTTGGTGCAAACATTTAACAGGGAGAAAGCACAGATGTGGCAGTAACAGCATTACTGCACATTCATATTTCTAGGTTTTTTAGTGATAACAGTAAAGAAATAGTTATACTGGAAAGTACCCTCATATGAACCAAATTGAGGCCACAGACACTACATGGAGGGACAGTTCCACGCAATCGACCCACTTACAGGAAGTCAAAGATAACCTGAAGGTACTTAAATCAAAGCACGTAAAACCTAATACATGATAAGTACTGAACACAGAGTTTTACTGTGCCCTTTCTAGAAACAAAACAGGATTATTATTTTGGACCATATTTTAGATGTTCCCTGTCCTTAGAAGCCTAATGCTATTTTCCTTCTCTGTGGAGGCACCAGGATTCTACTCCATGTTCTGGGAATGGCTGAGAACAACAGAACTATTGCTGAGATGCCAACCTTGATCTCTTTGGCATGGTTATTCCATGCCAACCTCAAGAACATCTCTGGAATTGCTAAAGAAGAGCCATGAAAAAAGAGTAATAGGAGACAGAAACAAAAAAAGATTGAGACATTTTGGTACTGTGAGGTATTGAGTACCTTCATCTCCTTTGTTACTGCCTACCCCTGTTCCCTTAGCAGAGACCTCTGGAGACACACACTGAGCACCATCTCCCTGCATGTCTTGCATTTCCTTCACAATCTTGTTGGACAATTCACCAGTTTTGAGAAGTCTCATCCCTTGCTGCAACCCAGTGTCACTTCATTACCAACTTAGAAAAATTCATGAGACACATGGTTACATGCCAGAACGGTACCATAACACAGGATTACATGGGAAAGTTCCCAGTAATCTCAGAGGAGCCACAGCTTCACTCAGGTTTGATTGTCCCAAATTTACTACTATCTCTTGGGTAGAAGCCTGTGTTTGGCACTGCAGAATTTCTGATTGGTAATTTTTGACACTCCAATTATTTTATTGTTATTTTCAAAGCCCTTGAGTGAATAACATTGATGCTTTGCATAGATTCAGTCTTATCCCTGTTGCCAAACAGCAGAGCTGGACGAGAGAACACGCATGGATGCTAGCAAGTGCCACTTGCTTCTGGATTTTTTCATTACTTTGAATGGCAGAGTTCCATTTTTATAATATTAAATTCCCAACAGTTCCTACTGACATTTATGATTTAACTGGCAAGGACAGCAGTGAACTGCTGAGCAATCCCTTTAAAGAAATAGGTTGGATATATTAGCTAGGAATTTTCTGGCACCAGCGCCTATGTTTTGGTTAGAATATAGAGCAGCATAGACATTCAATGACCTACTTTTTCTTTGCAGAGAACAACATTCTCACCTTTTTTGGAAGCCATCTAGCACATGGAAACTAGAGTCAACTCTTAGTTGATCTGGTAGATATTTAGTGAAATCTAAATGAAGTCAATGGCTTTGAAGAGTTTTGGACCATCACAACTGTAGCTGAGAGAAGTTATTGATTCAGTAATTCTTGAAAACTCTCCATATGAAATAGATCTAGGAATTCAACACCTGCATGATTAAGGTCTTAGTTTGTGATGATATTTTATTACCTTTGAAACCTTTTTAAATTCAAAGTCAGGATGCGATTTCATTCCAACACCACCCAGCCATAACACTTCTGGAAAAGTATCCCTTAAAAAAAATAACTACAGACGATGTCAGGACATCATGGCAGGATTAACAGCACCCTCCACATTTGAATATCGCTTTGATCCAATTCCGAATCTATAAAAACCAGCCTTGCTCAGTCAGGATGTTTAATCACTGAGACTTATTTGGGAATACGAATGTATGAGTAAGAGTCATTCTTCCTTCCAAACACCACCAAACCACAGCAGAACATGAACTCTGCTCAAGGACACACATTTACTCAGATGATGACTATGTTGCCAAGCTGCCTACTCATTTGCTTTATTTTTCTTTTTTAAGGGTGTGGAAATCTTTGTTCACTTAAAGGCTTCCTTCTGGTTTATTGTCCTAGATCACTTACCTTCTGGGTGATCATTATCAGTATGAGCAACAGTGCTAGTACTGGGATAAAGTTGCCTTATTCCAAGCATCATTTGTCTTCCCACAGAACTAAGTCACTCAACAACACAAGTGAAGCTGCATCATTTTAACTACAGGAGGTTACATTAGTACAATTTTTGTATTTACATAAAGATGAAGAAAAAAATAATCATTTGCAGAACTAAAAAGTACATCTTGATTGAAAGATGGCTGAGACAACCTGATAACAGCTATGCGTCTAGAAAACACTGGCACATGGAAGGGAAGGAATTTTTTTTAA
This sequence comes from Ceryle rudis, assembly GCA_033439905.1. NCBI lineage: Eukaryota > Metazoa > Chordata > Aves > Coraciiformes > Cerylidae > Ceryle > Ceryle rudis. Next base: position 86,053 of record JAAGNO010027516.1, read on the forward strand.
GAAGAAAGTGGGGGAGGGTTAGCTACAAAGGATAGATTGTGAAAAATTATTAAATCTAGACCTAAGAAAACATTTTTAAGCAGTGACATCATTTAGACTAAAACATAGGCTCCAAGTGCAAATTATTTAATTTCTTTCTCTGGAACTCTTTTAAAGAAGTCTGAACAATGTACAGGAGGGAGTGATAGTACATGGGCTCGGGGTGCATTGAAGGACCAAAGATACTATTTCCATAGTAGACAGAAGATACTGATACTGCTATACAAGTGACCTCAAAGATCTGGAGTATTTGAATCATAAGGAATGATAAATATCTCCTATCCTAACCACATTTCTAAAGTTTTGCTTACACTGAAAATTCATACATCAGATGATACGAAGAGCGGTGAGAGTCAGAGAGACATATGCAAAAAGAGAGGAATCATTTGTAACCACTGCAAAGTGTCCCTCCACATGGAATCCTGTGTTTCTCTGCATTACACAGAAATTAAGTACATTTCCTGCCCATTTGGTCAGAGGGAGCAAATAAGTAGAATGGAAAGAAACAGAGTCTCAAGACAAGAAAAACTTGAGAATACCAACACTCATGAAACAGATTGGAAATATCAAGTCAAAACAGGAATTTCATTTTAATTCAGCAAAACATTATTAAACACTCAAAGCTAGGAGACAAATACAGCCAAAACCAACTAATAGCAAGGAAAATGCCTTCAACCAAACAGTCTGACTGCTTTTCCACATTCACATAAAGAAAGGCTGGTATTTATGAGACTGTCCAATCAAGAACTTAGAGCCTTCATGATACATCATTTGCACCAAATTTTCAACTTAATTTTTATAAATTCTTTTCCTATAGCTACTTATACATTACTTTGAGAAGTCAAACTACATTTCACTCCTGCTTTTATAAGAATGGTTACAAAATATAAATAGGTTCTTATTTTGGCCAAAATGTATTGTATTTTTCCAGAGGAGAAAAAATCCCAACAAAATCAGAAACAGAAAAATGAATATATACCTTTGTGGGTGGCCTCCTGCAAAACTGGCAAAAGAAACCCACTGCTTTCCAGTTTTACTTCTATATTCAGGCATGTTTGCATAACTTTTGCATTTAGAAAAGATCTTTCATATTTCAGGGGAAGATGGTTCTAGTAAGAAAAGGAAAAAAAAAACAAAAACCAACCAATAAAATCCAACAACTTTACCCAATAACAAGTTCCTTTTGTACTCTTCTTTTTTAGTTTAGCAAAGAAAGCTTCAACAACACAATCCAAAAACCACTGAAACTCGATTCTTATCAAACACAAACCTATCAAAGCTCTTGCAAACAGTACATCCTTTAGATGAAGGTTTTGACATTAGTTTGTTCACCCAGGTTTCCTCCTGCTTCTGCTCTTTATCTTCCCAGAAATTTTGCCCTGTGGAATTACAGAACACTGGCTGTTTGTCTCACATTTCTATATGTCCAGATGTCTGATTAAGCTACTGGTGTTTTGGACCACTCCTCCAAGGAAGAGCACTGGTCATGACGTAACCAACTCCACAAGCACAATAAATCCAGTGCAGCTGGAAAGTACTGGAAAAAGTGAGCCACACACATACCCAGTAAATCTAAAACATCCTTCAGCGCTGTCTCACACGTGCAGAGTATGCTCTAAAATTTCCCAAGCACACATGGCAAGCAGGACACAACTGGTAGGTAAAGGGCTTACAGTGTGTAGACCAGTGGTGCAGGACATGCATGCCAAGTCCCACACATCTCGCATATTAAGTCCCACACAACTTAGGTACAGCACATTCAATCTGGTCCAAGAACACACAGATGCCTGGAAAAATCCTGGACAGAATGATGATTCCATCCACAGGGCCTAACAGATATATCCAAGTCCTATTAAAATGTGTCAAAAAAACCCAGGTGACACTGAAATTCTTTATGAAACTTGATCATTTAGCCATCGGGATATAGACTTCTTTCAAGATACAGCTAAATCAGCAAAGAACAACACTTCAGATTGAAAAGCAGATTGGAAAAATTGAGGTTTTTGACACTGCTTAATTAAGCTATGCTGCTTTTCACACCAGGACTGCCAGCAGAAGGCAAAACATATTGCAAGCATACAGTTCCCTCTACAAGCAGACACTAAATGGCACTCCTTCTTCACTTCCTCACTCTGCTATATGCCGTTCCACCTTGCCTACCAACCACCCTGGCAGGGAACTGTCGTGCACTGAGAGCGCACCAGAGCTGCTCCTCCCTAGGAATAAGGAATAAAGTGTGTTGTGCTGTTTTCCTCACCCAATCTACCCAGGAGCCAACAGAGCCCCTCAGCCGGCAGGGACAGAGCACTACATGTTTATACCCCAAGCAGGTGAGTTTCTCCTGGCAAAGGGAAAGAGCACCAAGCAACAACAGTACCTGCAGAAGTCATGTGTGTCTCTAGATCCCTCTGCAAGGGAAGAGTGGATCAACCCAGCCTGGATTTGCACAGCAGCCCTCCTCTTCCAGCCTGAGCTCAGCATTTCCAAGAGAAGGAACTTCACCCTGAGCTCTTGGCAGCATTTCTGAAACATCCTGTTAATCACTTTGAGGTTTTGAAGAGCAAAAAGTGAAATGAAATGAAGTCCAAGACCTTTGTCAGTAAGGTGCTTGTGAGGGGAAAAAACAAGAGGAGTGCAGCTAACGGGTATAGAGAGGTCAGACCAGGAACTTCAAAGTGTGTAGGTACCTTATCGACTCTCCCTTCAGATCCTGAAAGCAGTAAAATTAACTTCTTGAGATCCTTTCTATAGAGACTGAAGACACTTGCACACCTAAAGAACATGGATCTTGTTTTGAAGAACTTGAACTATTTACATTTATTATAAAGGAAGAGAAAAAGCTATTTGCATATGACAATGACTTATGGAAGAATGGGGAGAGCCCAATACTGCAAGATGCTTTTGGCGTTAGAGCCCAGGGATGCATGATTCTATCCTTTTCAGCTCCAACAAAAATGAGAGGTGCTTTGCGTAGATTTAATAGATATTTTAGGATTTGGGGAGCAAGGATGGCCTTTTGGGTTTGTGTTTCAAGCCAAATATGTCTATGAACAATGAATTCTCCTAACTGCTGACACATGCTATCAACTTCTTACAACAGTTTCACTATAAAGTGGAAGAAAACAAAAGCAGCAAAGGCCTCATGCAACATGGTATCTTGGTATACAGTGGTCAAAATATTGAGGGGGGTATGACTGTTATGACAGTGGAATCAGGTGGCACTGGTTCCTTGAAAAACATGTGGATGAGAAACCTGAAAGATATCAGGATATCTGGGAAAGATGGAAATCACCAAGACATCCCCTGGAGACCTAAATTAGACCAATTAACTGTTGTTTAAAAAAAAAAAAGAAAACAAGCAAAAGAAGTGGCTCAGCTGGATGAAACAAAGAGAAGAACTGGAAGAACAAACCAGTAACAACAAAGCTGAGAAGCAAAAATTTTAGACTTACAGTTCAACTGTAGAGTTGAAAATGTTTTGGTTAACTAAAGAAACCTACAGAAGAACAGCCCAATTCTAATTCAATCAATAATTTAAATCAGTTAAACAGTTTTCAGAAAATTGGAGCAGAGGGATGAGAAGAAGGTTCTGTTACATGAACACAAACTAAAGTACTGTGGGAAAGCACTGCATATGTCCTGCAGAATGGATTAAAAACAAAGTATGAATGGAATCATGAGATTAAGCACAGTGAAGTGTGTATCCCAAAAGAGGACTGTACAAAGAAAATACAGAAAACTATTTAATCAGAAAGCACCCAAAGGAATAGAGATGTGATTATTGCTGACAGAGCTTAACAAGTTACATCCCAGCTCTGAATGCATCTGTATAAGCACTGGAGGAAGGCATACCTGAGCAGGTGATAGGGAGAAAGACTGCGCTCATTAAAAAGAAAAAGGAGCAGCTTGCTCTGAAAACCCAAGACACATAACTTGGTCACTTATGACCTGGAAGCTTCTTATCAGGTTCACTAACAACAAATTGGTTGAAATGGTTGAAACTAATGATGTGTTTCTTGAGCTGAGAAAGGGTATCAACAGAGCACAAGGGGGGGAGGGGGGATATCCAAAACAAACAAACAAACAAAACCAACAACAACAACAACAAAACAAACAAACAAAAAAAAACAAACCAAAAAACAAACCCAAAAAAACAACAACAAAAAAACCCAAACCAACCAAACAAAACCCAACAACAAAGCAAACCCCAGCATCTCATGGTGGCTGAGCTGCCAAAGGCGGAAAAAACTGTCTGAATTCTGAGTAAGTTAGGGTATGACATTGTCATAACTGTGTGTGCTATGTGACAAACCACATCTGTTGCAACTGTAAAATAGCACACAGAGGCATACCATCGATGCTAGCAATACAGCAGTAAAACAGTAAGAAAGATAAGAACATTTTCCAAGGGGCTCTGATAATTTTTCATGAACAATAAAAGATGTTTCTCTGTCTCAACAGAAATAAGAGGGGTGTCATAGAGCAAGGAACTATGTGGTGTGGCTTTGTTAGGATTCCATCATGTCCACAGGTACACTCCATCATTAGGAATACATAGGTCATAGTCTCAATGCTCAGTTCTTAACATAACTTCAAGTTACAGGAGTTGGTTTCTCTGTGTTCAAATGAATCTCAAAGTAAATCATGAAACCCAGGAGGTACAAAATTAAGCAAAACAAACCAGACACTTTGCCATTCAGGCAAATTCAGCCTCTCAGTTTCCCCACAGGCCTTGCACTGGGTCTGCCCCCACTAGACTGGGAACTTTTCCATTTAAATCAGTGGGAACAGGATCAAGTGCATGGCTTTGCTGAACCTTACCCACTTGCCAACCAGCAATTTATTATTATAAAGGCAGTCCCCAGAAAATGCATTCATACAAGGTCTGTGAGAATTAGCTCTGATATAACATGCATTGCCTATATGGATTTTGAAAGAGATGCTGCAATTTATTTGGTGAGAGTACAGTTCCATCTCACATTGCAAAGACTAAGCTCTCCTTTAAAAACTTCCAAAAACTGGAAAGATAATCTTAAAAAAGAAATGTGGCCTTTTAGCTATGGGATTCTTTCTCACAAAGACTGTTGAAAATACCCCTGCCATCACTTCAGAAACAACCAGGCTTTCCAGTTGCCTGACCTGAGACCCGTAAGGACTGTAAATTCTACCAGAGCAATCAATCTTATCTGCTGAAAATCTTCAGAGCTTAGACACACCAGTTTTCTTGCAAGGAAGGCTCTACCCTTTGCCTGTGCTTTCCGCAAGGGTTTCAGCAGCACAGAAGACCATTTAATTCTCTTCAGGATGTCCAATAAGAGGTCCCAAGTGGAACAGCAGGCAATCAGTTATTATGGACCAGTAAACGCATCCACATAGATCTAAGATGTAACTAATTCAGGTCATTCACCTTTCCCACTCACATCCTACCACCATCACCAGCAGCCACCGTAGCATGAAGGCAGCCAGGTGAGGCCCTCTAACTCCATTAGCACCTCTAAAAAAAGCACAATACGAGCTGCTGCAGCATTTTTACAACCATCCCATCTCTGTTGCACATCCAGACACAAACACAAACCACATTCACAGCCAAAAAATGGTGGAAACTAACACGTCAGGTCTGTCACTTGATGTTACTCACCATCAGCAGAGTCTTAAACAAAAATTCCACGTAACTTTCAGCTCAGACTTTTTTTTTCCCCCAAAAAGTCTATTGTTTTCTCATCTGGATTTTGTTGCGATGCTATTGTCCATACATTTTGAAGCAGAATGATAGATTTTGCCAGTCTTCCAAAAATATTCTGCTTCAGTAATCTATGACCTGCAGGTCAATATCTGAAATGCTACAATGAGTTGCCATGGAAATGTCAATACCATCCGTTTCTCTGCACACACGATATCCAAGAAAAATACCTGGAAATTTAGAAATTATATTCAAGTCTTCTTATGGTGACTCAAAATCAGATTTTCCCTCTTTGTTACATTTTACACTGGAGATTGAGCAGTGTTTTAGGGCTGTCTAGGACATTTAATACCCTTAGCTAGTGCCTTTGGGCTGCCTTTTTCTAACCATTTCATAGTTTAACAAGTCTCTAGAGACTCTGCTTAAAGAAAAACAAAGGGAAAAAATACTCCAGCTTGCAAGCAGAATAAAAGGTTAGAATATATTAGTTTCAGCCTGCTTTTTAGTCAGTTCTGTCTTAACAGGGATTGGGAAAAGGCTAAGTTGAACGGGCTGGAAGCATGGTCAGTGAGCCTGTGAACAAGGATTCAAACCCAGATTTAATCTATGGTTTTAGACAATACCTCATTTTAAGCTCAGATCCCTGAAAGAACTTATTCCCCAATCCCCATTAAATCCATTTTTTAATGTATTGGGAAAAAAAGCCTGATTTAAAAGCCACTGAACAAATAAATTCAAGCCTCAAATATCTTGGGTTTGGCAAAGCCAATTTCAACATGAATAAATGTGTAGGAGAGCACAGAGATGCAGAGAAGAGGTCTGTAAAATGGGGACCAAACCAATGCCCTACTCCATAGAGAGAAAGATATGAATGACTGCGATATGTTTATTACTATAAATAACAGTGTCTCTCTGAAAAAAAGGCCAACCCTAGAAAGAAAGGAATCCAGTAGGATGAATGAACTCTGAATACTACGATAGAGCAAGGCTTAATTAAACAAACAGGATTGCTGCCCACTCAGCAACACAAAACAGAGCCTGTAAGATGCAATTCTCAGTGCCTTGTAATTTCATATATATTACTAGTCAGTCAAGGGCAATTTCCCGTGTCATTATTTAGTTACTGTTGCTACCAGTTGTACCAGATTCTCTCCCATGAAGTGACCTTGATTTGCTGACCTACGGAAGAACGACATTTCCAAAATGTCACCCCTTCCCACACGCAAAAAAATTCACAGGGAAAATAAAACAATGGTTCATATTTCTTTAAAAGTTAAAAAAAAAAATCCCTATACCACCAGGGTAATCTTTCTCTGCGGCCTTCCCTGCTCAGTCTGTGAGGTGGTTTTTGAAGGGAGGCCCAGGGATGGGTGTTTCGGAGGCAGTTGCTTCAGGCATAAAACATTTATCGGTGTCTCTTGCCATTCACAGTCAGCAAGAACCTTCAACATCTGTAATATACTTCCACATGTACAATGGGAAAAAAGATCTCCTTGACGGGCAAACAGACGTGGTGACAAAGTCCACAGATACCTAACAAGATTACAAAATAAAAAAATTCCCACAGGTGGCAGTTCATAGAAACCACTATTCAGCTTTTCAGGTTATTTTTGGGACTGAGCATGTCTTATGTGCAGTCCATTCTTTGGATAAAAGAATCCTTCCTCAAATGTTCTATAAATACTAACTCAAATTTTAAAAAAGCTATGATTGTTGAAGCAATGTTAAAATATTAGGGTTACCAGAAAAAAAAAACAAAAAAACAAACCCCCCCCCCAAAAAAACCACCAAAACTTACTCCGTGTCTCTCTAAATTTACAGTCTCTAGTGGCCAAACCCTGCAAAATGGAGTGAAGCCCAGGGAAATTAATTTTGTTCCAAGGACAACTGTCTGAAGTCCAGCAGTGCTAAAGAAAGCGATCTGTAGCGCCGCGAGGCTCCTGCAGCATGACAGCCTCCAAGCAGGCCAGCAGCAAGGGACTGTGGAGGCTGAGCCACCAAGGACCAGTGCTCCCAGCTCCCTGGTCCAACACCTGGTCTTTTGGGATTTCTGGATGTCTCTCCTCACACACTCATCAGGCAACACTGCAGAGGGCCGCCGAGAAATGTTCTCTGAAGAACTACCTACCTGTGGAACTGTCAGCTCTGGAGTTGAAATAAAATCAATCCCTAAACCCCTCACCATCCAGATTGTGATTAATAATTTTTCCCCTTGAAAGCACTACACAGTGACGGGCAGGCGAGCTGTGCCAGATGGTCTGAGCACACACAGAGCTGGAACAAGTAAGTGACTGCACAAAAAATCCCAGATAAAAAAGGAAGAGCAAAGATGCATACCAGGCTTTTAATCAAAGAACCTGCCGAAAAATAAAGTACATGGTATTTAACCCATTAACAAGGACTGCAGTTCCAAGAGCTGTGCAACATAGTTAAAGAGGAACCTCTTCATCTGCAAGAGACTTCATCCTTTGCATGGGGATAAGTGGACAGTGGAATCAGGTGCCACTCTCTGTGAGGATCTCCTTTGAGAGACACAGCCAGTGGAGAGCAGGGTCTCCACAGGCACTGAGGAAAGCAATGCAATGATTCAGTCGCCTGTCTTGGTGTTGCTGGACCATCCAACAGCCTCTTGCTGGTGACTGTCCCTTTCAGCAACATGGCTCAGATAGCAACAGCTGGCAACGGGACTAGGTAGCTGGTGACAGAGGACCAGTCTGTCATTAGCACAGTGCTACATTAGTTTAAACCAATTACCAAACCATAGCCTTGCCCTTACTACGCTGGTAGATTTTCAGCAGTGGAGTACCAGGATGCAGGTCTGTTGCAGGGTTTGAATAGGCAAGAGCATCACTGAAGTAGTTGGTGGCTACTGCTCACGTGTGGGCCTTTAACAGAAATGGTTCCAATTCAAGAAGGCACCTTTATATTAAAAAAATAATCTTTGCTTGTCTTAAGAGTACATTGTGATCCAAGTCAGTCCTGCAGATAGATATTTTAAATTTAATATGCACATACTGGGTAACACAACTTCTGAGATTTATATCCAAATAAGCAAAGACAATTAAATTCAAACTATTACCGGCAAACATGCATGTGGCATTGTGCCATATACAGCTTGGGATGCAATATTTTGAGAAAGAATTATAAATCATTTGTAACATGATCATTTAGAAAAATCAGAGTTTGCGCTCATAGTTTGCAGTCACAGTTTCTACTACGAATTTATCCCACTTATCCCACAGCTTCAAAACAGTGTTTCTGCTATACAGAAAAGCACAAATGTTCAAGAAGAAATTATTTACTACTCTACCAAAGTTCAGATTCAAAGCAACTGAAATCAGATTTTTTTCTGTGGTTTTTGTTTTTGTTTTTTTGCTGGGCTTTGCCTTTTATTTTTTGTCTTTTTTATTTTTCAGCCTTTTTTTTTGTTTGTTTGTTTGCTTTGCCTTTTATAATTTCAGGAAGGCACAGGGGAAAGGAGACATGCACTAGCTGAAATTAAAGTTAGCACTGCTGTTACTTGCTTTTCAAGTGAAAGTTATTTTCACCTAAAAAGTCCAGGCAGCCCCAAGCATTGCTTAGGGAATTCAAAACACAGAAAAAGGAAATAAATAAGCAAGAGTTACAAAAGGCCTACGGAAAGTTATCAGCAAACACAAGCTCTAGCTATAAACTAAGGCTGTATAGACTAGGCACCTAATTCATACCAACCACAGGGGTACTACAGGTGCACTCCCCAGCCTCCCACAGAGCATAACACATGCTTTGCTAGAGTAAGTATCAAAGAACCATGTGCTTCCCTGCTCTTCACTGCACCTGCACAGACCAGGGAAGGAATCAGGCCCAAAGATCTGCATCTCCCTCTTACCCTGTCTACAAAAGGCAGGTGAAATGCTCTGTATCCTTTCTCCTTCTGGCCAGTTCACCCAGCAGGTAGGAGTGGCAAACAGGATTACAGAATGGTGGGGGTTGGAAGTGACCTCTGTAGATTGTCTCCTCCAAACCCCTGCTAAAGCAGGGTCACCAGAAGCAGGGTTGCCGAGAATTGCATCCAGGCAGGTTTTGAAAGTCTCCAGAGAAGGAGACTCCACAACCTCTCTTGGCAGCCTGGGCCAGGGCTCTGTCACTCCCAAAGGAAAAATTTTCCTTACATTTAGGTAGAACTTCCTGTGTTCTTGTCCTATTACTCCCTGTTCTCTCACTGTACACCACTGAAAAGAATCCGGCCCCATCCTCTTGACCCATGCCCTAGATATTGATCAGCATTAATCAGATCCCCTCTCAGTCTTCTCTTCTCCAGGCTAAACAGCCCCAGGTCTCTCGGCCTTTCCTCAGCACAGAGATACTCCAGTCCCCTCAGCATGAGTAGTTGTCTGCACTAAGCTCCCTCAGCACTGCTGCGTGTCCCTCAGCCATGTAGGCCCTGGGATTGCAGCAGGGAAGGGACGTAGGAGAAGCAGCCTTAAGCAGTGATTAAATGCATTATATCACCACCTATGATATACAAAGTCAGCTAAAGGAAGCCATCCTTTATCTCAGGCATTAGCTACCTGGGCTCTCACCGTGAATGTGCCCAATGATGACTTTCTACACAGCACCAGTGCTGATGTACTCTCCCTTTAATCAGCATTGAGCTCATAAGCAGCCCAGCACTTGCTTGTAGGTATGATGCAGTAGCCACCATGAATTAAATTAGTGCAGAGAGAGACCAAGCAATTTGTTTCTTATTCTCTAGCTGTGTCTCACATTGCTATAACAGAATGACCCTTCCAGTGACCCTTCTGCAAGCACTGAGATACCAGCAGCACACAGACTTCTTCAATGGCTGGCCACAGAGGAGCAGATTTCACACAGCTGAGAACAGTCAGAACCAGCTGGAAGACATTTTTAATCCTTGGACTACTTCACAGGGCCTCACATGTGGCTCTTCTGTTGCAAGAAATGACAGAAATGTAGATGTTTGAAGGATATTCATCTCCCTTGCAACTCTGGGCTTGCTCATTGCTTTCATTTGATGATGCCTGGAGCTTTTAACCCGATCAAACCACTTTTATCATCATTATCATGAACAGCAGACAAGATTTATGCCACTTGTAGTCAGAAAACATTTTAAACAGAAACTGTTTATCGGCATTTTCTACTACAGCTTATTTTAGCGATGCATACCAGATGCTATTTTGCGTATTGTTATTAAACACAGAGTTTGAATCCCCTGGTACAGAACAGCAAACACTACATGCTACCCATATTTTTGAATTCTCAGTTCCAGAATCCATTTCCTAAATGGAGATCTGGGTTGCAGAACACATTCAGTTTGTCAGGACAGGCTATTAAGATCTTTCTGTGAACAAGTTTCTCCCTCTTTGTGCCTGGCAGAGGCATCAGAACCCACTGGATCATTGCCATCCTCTGTCCTTCTCAGCAGGTTGGACAACATGAACACAGCTTGTAAATAAACAAACCCCAATAGGATGACACTTTGCTGAAAATCTCACCAGTACATGTGAAATTGCAAAACTCGTGTGGGTGTGCACATACATTTTCATAAGCAAAAGCTCCTCACGTGCCTGTGGGCGGCTGTGCACACTCATACATGCAAGTACAGGCTCTGAAGGCAAGGTTTGACTTATGAACTGCTGCTCTGATGAACTCTGCTCTTAAACTAGGCTATTACCAGCAAGAAACAGGATCCACTTTCAGCAAAAACAAGGTTTACATTACTCTTGTCCAAAAGGCAAATATTTTGTTCTCTCTTTCCTCCCAGGAGGCTGACAGGCTAAATTCGTTAAGGATCGTGAGATCAACGAGTATCAATGGAAGAATAAAAATGAACCTTAATGAAATCTGTTGTAAAATGTTTTCTCTCTATAAACAAACAAGTGTTGACTAAATGTAAACAAACAAGTGATTAATCAAGCTTAGTTTCACACATCCTTAGTGCTGAATTAATTGATAAAAGAATGTGAAAAATAAAATGGGCACCTTCCCCATGCATTCATAAGAGCTTCTCAAAAAAATTTTGCAAGAGTATTTATATGACAGCTAGAAACTGTTGCTTGATAGACCAGTATCAACTTTGTTATAATTTTGTCATACTTATCAACATTTGCTAATTCTCAGCTCCATCTGTAAGCAGTTCACAGCAATCACTTAGGAGAGTCTTATCATAGCATTTGAATTTAGTAGAGAGGCTAAAATGAACTCAGCAGTTGAGCATTAAATTAGTTTCATGTTTACATTAGCTAATGATACAAGCAAATCAGTGATATTTAAATAAGCACAAACAATTAAGTTGAAAACAATGAAAATAACATGCTCTGGTAACTTGCCTCATAACCAGAACAGGAACCTACCTCCGATCAGAATAAAAAGCATTTGACCTAAGGTACGTATCTAAATCCTACTGAAATGAATAGGACTTGGAGTACTTGCTCAGAGTTAAGCACACACTTCAGCGTTACCATGAAATATACATGGATTTCAAACTACCTTTTGAGAAAGGCATGGGCAAATACAGAAACAGAGCTTCTTAACATACCATTATGATGTTCCTGTATCTCTCATTTAGCAACAGTTTATTACAGGAGTGACTCCAGTTTTGTGGAGTGTAGGGGAGAGGGAGATGACAAGTCAGCACCAGGAATCCATAGCAGAGCTGGCCGATACTCATCTCTCCCTGCTCCCCATCCCAGCACCACTGTGCAGCACAGTGCTTGGCACCACTCCATGCAGCCCCACCGATTTTTTACTGATGTACTAGAAGATTTATGTTACTGGTGAAACACAATGGTGCTGCAGTGACTACAGATTCCATATCATGAAGAAATAATAATGAAAAAGTATTTAATGAATGTTCAACCATTCTTAAAGCAATTTTTAGCATCTGGATAAAGGAGATGTTTAATTGAAAGCAATAATTCCTTGAAGATGCAATAGTCTTTCAAAGTACTTGAAAAATCAAAAAAACGCACTATAAAAGTAGTCCACACAGATTTACTGTGGTCCTGATACGCATATACATCACCACACATCTTTAGTTACATAAGCACTTCCCTTCTCCTCTGAAAAAAACACAGCAAAATTTCTAGTAATAAGAAAAAAAAAAACCTTCCATTAATTTAATCAGAATTTTATTTCCAGGTAAAAGAAAACTGACTGTCCCAGAAGCACTGGAAAGGTTGACTTTTTACCCAAGATAATTCTGCAGCCCAGCTAAGGCCACCCACTGAAGAGGTCTACAGTAGACAATTCCATCAACCCTGGAAAAAAAAGGCTATACCTTGTATTTCACAACAAGCACATTAAGAGCATTGTTCACTAGCCTTCACCTCATCATCCCAGATGATTTATTGCACTGTCATAAAAATAGATACCTCTAGATTTATCCTAAAGTTTCATACTAAAATTGCTGCAAGGGTATTATTTGCCTGTGTTAGCAAAGAACTGCTCCATCAGCCACGCCTGCGGTGGGGAAGGGTGACATCCCATGGCCTAATACCACTCTCTGGAGATTTGTTTTTTCATATGTGCATAACCTTGCTTCTTATTAAAAAGTTGATTCACGACTGAATACTCAATCTTTCTCTTCCCAGAAAAGCCCCATGAATCTGCAATGTGAAATTCAGAGAAAACCCAAGACAGGAGAGAAAGACAGATGTATTTATCATGCACAGATGATGTAGGAAGGAGACAAAAAATATTGTCATCAGTGCCTTTCTGACTGCAAAATAAGGGAACAGTAATTAATCAGCAAGAGTACATGTTGAGAGGAAATATTGATTGAATTTGGAAAAACTTCAGTTTCCTAAAGGAACTGTTCCCCTGCAAAGGTAGCGAGGAAAGTTTCTGTAAATTAGAATGGCAACCAGCCAGCCTGCAGCCAATCTGAGTGTCATTTCAGGCAATCCAGAAAAATATACATCAGATGTATGTTGGTTTCAAAAAGTAATTTAAATACATTAGTAAATCGATGACATTGACAGTTTGATGGACTATGATGGAGGAGTCTTTCTCTGAAATATCTTTAAAACCTGCAAAGCTCTGGCAACTGAGTTGTTACAACTTTATAATATTTTAAAACTTTTTCATCTTTTCCAACAACTTCTAGTGTTTGGTTGTTTCAGCTTAAATTGACTTGGATTTCTCTCCTGACAAACTGGCCCCCAACCCCTTGGTACTCCCAGATGCCCCATCAGTGTGATGGGGAGGAAAGGCTTTTGTCCTTTTGCACTGCAGAGGGGAAGGAGATGTCAGTACAGGACTGGGAAGCTGCTCTGCTCTGACAAGGTTTGGGTATCTGTCAGAAAGGACAGAAAGGAGATGGTTGCCTCTATTGAGTAGAAGCAGCAACTTATTAATTCAGCCCTTTTACCTGCCTGGTGTGTGTTTATGGCCAGGGAGATGTGAGCCACCCTCAACATTTAAAAAAATTTAAAAAAAAATTGAAACAGTATCAGACATTTAAAAAAATATAAAGGACATTCATTGCCCAAAAAAATACATGACAGGGTCACACTAAATGATCACATCTTTCAGCACCAAGCCACAGCACCCGTGAAGGTCTGACCACAAGCAAACCCATATACTGCTGTGGGAAAAGGTCATGAGTCTCCATCAGAGGCTGTGAGTCTGTCTGTCCCGTCAGCCCACAGTATATTCATGATGGGACTTGTGTCAGATTGGGTTTGGCCATTCCAAGGGATTTAATTAGCAGCTAAAGAAACAACAGTCTGCATGGTTTAAGCAGATTTGGAGGGTTACCTGCTGTCTCCCTCAGTAATAAACTGTTCTTGGCTAAGGTCATCTTTCATCTGCACAGTAAATAAAACTGTCAACTAGAGCTGAGTTTCTGTTTCTCATCAGTCAAGCAATACAATAAAACTCAGGGCAGCTTATTTAGACAATTATTTTGAGAGAAGGCAAACCTTAAGGAAGTTTTAGTATAATCATTTTCTCAGCTGATCAACACAACAGACACAGCAATTTAGCTGGGGAAATGTGATATTAAAGCTTACAAGCCTGATAACCAGAGTGTCCTTAGAGACAAAAATCAAGCTGGTTTTCCAGACCTAACCATAACCATTAATTAAATACTTACCATCTGTACACATACCATCTAAAGAACATTTAAGCAAAAACCCAGCAGTTTCAAGAACAGACAACCTCCTCTAGCTTGCATATTTAATTCTAGTTCTATCATGTAGGAAGTTTTACTGCTGTCAAGCAACACTTCTCATCTTTTTAAGAAGGAATTCAAGTACGAATATTAAAATATTTTCAACATGCTGCTTATTTTTATCTAGAGGAAGATAAATTATTATACACATGCAAGTAGGAAAAGCAGCTCAAAAAAATAGGGTTTATTTCCACCATACCTGCAATACATCAACTACAACATTAAAATATTTCTCTTTTCAAAACAATTAGCTTTATTTGCAGTGAGCTCACAGACTTTCAAGGTACTATCCTATTGCAGATTATTACTTACCTAAAATATGATGTTTACATTTTTCAAGTACATTAACAAATAGCATTGTTTGAGAGGGGGAAAAAACAGGTAGAAGTACTACACCCTTCATTTTGTGATTCTCCAGATAACTCTACACCAGTCAAAACACAATGATTCAGGCTGCCAAAACGGGTATTTACTTCAGTCCGTATTCTGATAGCGTTTTTTATACACACAGAAGCAAACCTGAAGCAGACTGGAGCTCTGAAGCTCATTTCACGTCCATTCTCTCCCAGCACATTCCACTTCTTAAAACCCAGCACGTCAGCAGAGCATTCATAAAATAAGATGCATACCTTGATCTCTCCAGGGCTTAGGAGGTTATGGCTTTTGTTTGTTCATATTTTTTAAACAGATGAAATAAAATCTCAATGTCCCTTACTATAATATAAAAGATGGATAATAGCATATGGAAAATGCTGGAAAAACCCTGCTGTCAGGCCCACCTCATTGTACTGTTAGCACCAGGGTCGGGAAAAACTTTTTTTTTTTTTTTTATATCTTTATGCATGAATCCATCCTCACAACCAGTTGATGGATCTATCATTAGTCCTAGTCACATTTTGGGTAAGATCAGGTGCCCACCAGCTTCAGGGACCTCTCTTCCTGCTGTCCCACAGCTCTGTGCTGGAGCTCTCTGACTCAGCAGCTATGGAAGCACATACATTGACTCACTCGAGTACCAAGATCTTCAAGAAACCACCATCCATAAGAACTGCATTTCAGAGATTATCTCCCCATACAGATTCATTACAAGAACAACTGAAGTTAGAGCACATTTGCCCTCGAAGTCTCAAATGACTGAGATCACCTGCGCAGGCAACACACTGGGCATGAAGAGCTCTTCACTTCTGCATGGCGACAGGTGTGAAGAGCACCCCTGGCACTGCACAGCCCCATGTCCTGCACTGCAGGACATCCCCTGAGCCCACTTGGGATCTTCTGCTCCTCAGCACCAACTCCACTCCTGCAAGTGAGAACCTGGAGAGATTTCCCTAACAGCAGCTTCCTACTGGACACAACTGTGGGAGTAACCCCAAAGCCCCTGTGCCATGTGAGGTCCAGCATGACCCCTGCCTACCACAAATCCCAAATCCTTGCAATGATGACTGAACCACCCAACTCCAAGTTCACTGACCTTTCAATTCCTTCACCCCCTGTTTCAGTGAGAACAGCTCGTCCTAATTCTTGTGAAGAGTTCCAGAGACAGGAATATTTATAAGGAATTTATATCTATCTATCCAAACCCAAACATTCAAAAATCATGACTCACAATCCTCTCCCAAATCATGGGATTAAATTAACATATCATGGGATTTTGAAAGATTTTGCCTTAAAAATTACTGAATAATTTGTGTTACTCATTACTTTAAACTATGTACATAGTCAGAAACTACAAAGTTTTTTATCAATAGTTAAAAGAGACAGAAGCTCACCTAAGGAAAAAAAATATCATCACATATTCATAAGTTTCCTGAAGGCTGGACCTTTAAAAATAGTCTAAGTGTTACAATTCATCACATGTAAATTTATGAGACTTGGCAACAATGCAGATGTCTCCAGGGATGGTGGAAGAGGGGGAGTGCTCTTGCTTAACCTTTTTTTTTTTTTTTTTTTTAATACATACAGCATGCTGAAAGTGCCCTGCTAAGTATTTCCTAAATAAGCCCATTGATTAACTTAGAGCAGTATGGAAACATGTAGCACAGCTTGCTTATCAATGCCCAATCACCGTATATTTTGATGTCTGTTAACCAAACCTAGATGCATTCTGGAGAAATAAAAACTGGAAAATTCCCAATTTTCAAAGCATGTCCTTTCCATGCCTGTTGCCTAGAGCAAATCAGAGGTGGGAAGCCAGGTTTAATAAAAACAGAGAGAACAGACCAGTTTTGGAGTGGCTGTTCACTTTTTTTGTTATAGGCAAAGAAAATTTCAGGAGGGAAAAAAAACCCTGTAGAGCATCAGGGGTTTCTTTCCAAAATAAAAACTCAACTTTAATTAATTTTACAAATCAAAAGATGCTGGGTGGAAAGGAAGATTAGTACTCTTACCGTTTTTCCTTGTTTTAAAATTTGAAATATGAAAATATCACAACTATTCCTACCTATCACTGAGCTGTTACAGACATGGTCAGTCCTACGCCTCAGCCTGGCCTGCATGAGTTCAGCCTCCCTTCTCCTTTTTAATCCGACAGTGCTGGCTGATGGTTCTTATTATTCTGTACCTTTGCACCAGAACCTACAATCTTCAGTCCTTATGCGAGTGCAACTGCACAGGTGAGGTGACAGATGCAAAAACCTGGTGGCATTGCTCCCCACATGTAGCTTTGCTGCCAGCTGTGGCAGGAAGCCCACCAGCAGCCCCACGAGAAGCCACACAGCACGGCGCTGCATCTCAGAGAGGTGTTTTCAGATACCACTGTCAGAGCCTTCCTCCAGCAGGTACCACATGCCAGTAACTGGAACTGATCTACAGTTTATGCTTTTCTGTGTACCAGACTCCTACTCCTGAGGAATATTTACCATCCAAAAACAAAAATACTGCCATAAGGTGTGAATAAAATCAAGTCTCTTTTGTTTAAGAGGAAACACAGCAACTGGTTGATATTTTCCAACACTGCAATAACTTTATAAATATCTACTAGCAACTTCCATCCTATGATTCTGGGATTGCGGCACTCAAGACTCCTGTGTCCCCAGCTCTGCCCCAGAACAAGTGTGAAGGCAACCAGAAGAGCCCGACTCAGCACTGCATCAGTTACAAAATTCATGGGTCATTTTGATGCCCAAAGCAGAGGAAAAACTTAGTTGAACGCTATTGCACCCTTCCCTTGTTCTCCCCATTCCAAATTGACCATTGAGAAATTTATATTGCTCGTGTGCCCCTAATTTCAGCACCTCATCTCTTTGACTGTCTGTTCTTTCAGGTGGTTTCTGGAGATTACTATAAGCAAGAGTAGAATTTTTACAAGGGGTATCGTGCTCTTTGTCTTTTGAAAATTATTAAGATAGCATGGTAGAGGGATGAGGATCACTGGGAAGATTTCTACAAAGGACAATCTAACACACTGCATTATATTTGAAAACATATTATACTGAAATAATAACAGGGTATGAGTGGCCAGTAACTCTGCAGCTCGGTACACACATTTGGAGCAAAAATGTAGCTGTTCTCTTTCCACTCAAATGACCCAGTTAATCTCAGTGTTAACATCAGCTGTCAAAACATCCACTTACCAGATACGCATCCTTTATTTATTCAGAAAAAAGGTGTAACATCTGAACAGTTACCAGAGAAATAGGAAATACTACATAGAATGTTTTTTTACATTTAGCTCCTGTTATTTCATCACTAGCACCTACTTAGTATACTAAATTCCACACTTGCAAAGACATAAATAAATGAAGAAAGCTTGAGTTCATATCTGAAGATACCATTATTTCCCTGTTAGGATTAAATCCAGCCCAGCAAAGAAATGAATGTCAAAGAAAGCCTGAGTATACCATGTCAGCCTTGGTGTCCTTGCTGCAGCCTTCCAACATGGCATTTGCAAAGCCAGCACCACTACCTGTCCCCAGCAGGTACAGGCATTGCTGCACTGCTGCTTCATCCACCATCCCCTTCCTCTGCTTTGACCCAGGGACTTGGTGGAACACACGACTTTATGCTGCCTGTCGCTGGAGTCAAGAAAACTCTTTAAAGCATATAGCGTTCTGCCATCCCAGAGGTGGTTTTGGTTACCCCGGTTAAAGCATTCAACTCCTTCCCCATCTTTTCATCCACAGAAGAACACCTCATTTACATTTTTAAGGATAAAGCAAGCCAGAGACAGCAGATCCCACTTGCTACATGCCTTCAGCTACACTTTATACATCAGCTGGCATTAACAACTCTGCCTTACCTTTATACAGGGTATCCACGTTCTCAACAGGAAGCTGCTTCTTGCCAGCTGCTCTGCGATAGACCACGTGTGTTCTGCCTCCTCCCTCATCCTCCTGGGCCCCTTTCTCCAGAGGTTCAATGAAGAACTCGTCCTTGTCTGTGCGAATCATGCCAGCCTGCAGCAACAGGGTAGAGATTGAACATTTTGCGTTACTGCATATACAGCAGAAGTTGTGGGTAAACAGGTACAATATGCTTAAGCACACTTTAGTGCTCTCTAGAGAGCAATTAGGATGCAGAGAGGAAACCAGGTGAATTCTTTATTAGAGAAAAATGAAGCATCATTTCCCCAAATTGACAAGAAAGGACAGAAGGTACAACTCCGAACTAAAAGGACTTCTCCTCAAGCCTCATGAGCAAAATACAGGTATGAGAATCTGTCTAGGAAGTACCCTCCCCATTAGAAACCAGCTACAGTGAAATTTATTATGACTTTAGCTACCTGTCAGCCCCAGACTGCTCCAGTGTTTGCTATCTCTGCTAAATAAAGGATCAGTTCAGGGCCATAAGCTGGTCCTTATGTGCAATTCAACAGTCAGAAAACACAGTGTCAGCCTTTCCGTTCAGAAACAAGACAGATAAGCACTGTGTCTTACAAGCAGGCAATGAAGCTTTGTGATTAATTACCCCTTAACACAAAGGGTTCAGCTGAAAAAAATAACTCTTTCAAGAATTAGCCACAACTAGTTTAAAAAAGGTTTCAGCAGCATATTGCTGAGAGGAAAAACTTATTCAGACTGGAACAGATACCCTGGGAAAAGAAAAGGGGAAAGGGAAAAGGGAAAAGGGAAAAGGACATTTGCACTTCTACAGAGCACCTCAAAGGAACATCATCCAAGCAATTCTCACTGTGTTCAGGGGAAAGGTTTCATAAAGACTGAAACCTTTAAAAAGTGTTTTCATCATCTTCATGCAGGTGAAACAACTTGGACACCAGGATCACCTGCATTTGGCTCCTCTCGCAGTCCTGCCCTACTGCAGAAGGTCAGAGCAGCCAGGAGCTGGCTTGAAGAGATGGTTGGCTTGAATCAATTTTTCTGCATATGTTTGCACATCTGTTTTTGAGAATTTAAACTAAGGAACTCTAGCTTGTAATCAGAAAAATCTTACTATTAATGTGATTATTATTGAGAGAATCCCCGGAGCCAGCCTTCAGAAGCTCCTTCATCACACTCCCACTATGCCCACTGATGATCCTGGAGTCACTGGAATTTCTGATGGGGCAAACGAAAACATCTTAGTACTGTGACATTTCATCTCACTATCTGAGCTTCTAGGAGCCTGAATCCTCTGCTAGGTGAAGCCCTACCTCAAGCTTCCCAGGACAATTAGTTTGGCACCCTTGAACCCAGTATCCTCCCTTGAAACAAGCATCATTTAAACACTCTTATACCCCAGCACTAAAGTTCTCATATGATGCATATCTTTCCTTTACAAGCAGCAAACTATATTCCTACTGCCATAAATACCGTATGTTCTTTGATTCCCTCCTTGGAAAAATGTCAGGTTCATTTGTCATGTCTTACATTAGGCAAGATTTCCAGTCCCAGATTTCATATATGTGTAATGTATACAAAACCAGATTGAAGTGGAAGGATTAAAGAAACAAAATTATATCAAAGCAATTTAAACTGATGCCATCTTGCCTGTATAGAGGAAACTGAATTTGAAATCCTGTCCTGTTTCTTCTTATCTAATTTAGATTCTACATCAGACACAAAAAAGGTGAGAGGCTCAGCAGCGCAAGGAAGCTAAGACAACCAAGAAAATAAGTGCTGAACCCAGAGAGACAGCAACTGATCTTCTACTGTAAAGAAGAATACATTAAAAAATTTTTATTCTCCTTTTAACGTATATTTTAATTGCAAACATGCACACTTTTTCCAGATACTAAATATTATATCAAGAAATTTTAAAGTCTTTCTATGATAAATGGACAACTAAAAATCAAGAAGAAACAAGCATTTGCATGCTCAAATGCACAGAGTAAGATGCACACACCACACATATGCCCAGGAGAAGGACACAGACAGCTTGACTGTCATGTGAAAAAAAAATGTGATTTTCCTTTTTGCAAGTAAGTTACACAATTGTACATGTGTTCATTTGTATTTCTGGATTTATTAAACTTAAAATTAACTAAGCAACTAACACCAGAGCTTAGTTCAAAATGAAGACCATACTTGAGGATGCTGGGAGAAATGCTGCTGTACACTGTATGCAGCAGGGGGTACTGACAGGAGTTTGAAGGAATTCAGATCTTCTAAGAAAACTAGTAGTTAAGTAACTTCTACAATCAGGAGTTGAACTGATCTGACAGCAGAACAACGTTTATAGGTGAACTCTAGCTTCCAGGGCATGGTGGCATTTTGGAAAATAAAACATCTGGTCAGAGCGAAGATTCCCCCCTGAGAAGATGAAGGCAACATCCTGGGACAGCCTGTGAGACTAAACAAGAGATATTTGAATGCTGGTTCCCAAGACACAAAACGAGTGTTCAAATGCTGATACTTCCTACAGATCATCATGCCTGGTGCTGGCCCTTTTGTGTGCAGGGGGATTCACGTGGCAGGGAACACTGCAAAACAGCAGGCCATCCATCAGGTGCTCTTATTTCACCCACTACTTCTCAGACAGACACAACTCCATGAGGTACGTCCTCATGGCAATAACCTCCCTCATTCTGTTGAGCGTAGAAAGGAAGGAATTTAACTTTCAAATATGGCTATTTCCTCTCTCATTTTAATCTTGGACTAAAAAGGTTTTGCCTCTTTTCAGTTAGTTCTGAGAAGCACATCAATTATTTTTGTTCAGAATTATTAGGAAGAGTTAGTCTGTGTTTGAATTGTAAAAGAATTATATCTTTTTGTATATTGTATATCCTACCACAGTCTTTGATTTAGCCAACAGATTCTCATGAAATAAAGTAAGAAAAAAAAATGGCTGTTTAAGAAGAAAATTAATTTAGACAGCAAGGCAGAGTTCCTACAGCAATCCACAGTTCAAGCCATCTGCCTAACCATATACCCACAGTTATAAATGATTCATTAAGAAATATGTGGGGCTCCTGAATGTCTCCACCACACGCTGCCTTGCTGCTTTGAGAAAGACATTGAACCTCTTTACTTCCCTTTCTCCACCTCTGAACCAGCAACAACACTCTTGCAGGACAATGACAAGGGCTGATTTGTTACTTTTTTGCCAAGTTCTTTGAACGTGAAAAGCTCAAGATGAATTGCCCAATGTATTTTATTCTGATGCTGCTCAAAAAGCCCCCATGAAAGGAAGATTGTTTTCAGTCATCAACTCCAACACCAGTGTTGCATACAACCAAGCAAGGAACATAGGTGGATTGCTCTGGCTTTGCTCATACCCTTCACCCATCAATCTTGTTCTTATCCACAGTTGTCATCACCCCTGTGTTAGCCTGTCACACCAAGAAAACTGTCAGACAACCATCAAGCTTACGATAGCAACCGAGAGCATTAGAAGTGCTGCAGTTTCCTGGAGAATGCCTCTGGATGACTAAAACAGAAAGGCCACACTGAGCAAATCTGTCCCTTCCCTTCAACCCAGGTTAGATTAGAAGGACTTCAGAAAATTCTTGATCCATTATCTGGACATTTACAAAGCAGATTTATGCTTTCAATTACCAGTTTCCCTAGGTTCTGAACAGAAGAACAGTAGTTGCTTTCATGATCTAAGAGCTCAAAAGTAACTGCTAGCAATAGGTATTTTCTATCCTATTCTGCTCATCACACATCCCAGGACTGGTGTAATTCCAGGAGCTACAGATTATCTGAGCCTCGCCTGCACTATCACCCTGAAGCCACACACACGCTCTGTAATTCAGAACCCAGTGTAGGAGTGAGCATCTCCATGGAAAGGACTTCCAATTCTGGGAAACAGGCTGAGCTAACTGTTACCTCCTCTTCTGGGACTTTTAACTTGAAGCTAAAGTGAATATGGGAACATAACTAAATAACAATGGCAGCAGTGACTGTGTCCTGTGACTAATAAAAACATAAATTAATTGAAAAAGTGTTTGCCTTTGGAATGCAACAAACTGTAACAAAGAGCCTGTAATACCCCACTATTTTCCCAAAGCAGGACATCCCAAAGCCTTCCTTCCAAGGGATTTTAGATCCCAGCTGCAAATTACTCAAGTCAAGCACTGCTTAGGACTCATTAATATACATTGAAGACTAAAGCAGAAGACACTTAATCAAAAGGAAACTGCAGTTCAGAGAATCAAAACCCCTGCTAAGGTTAGGAAGGTGGTTATCTAGAAGCGAAAACCACAGAGGAAAAAAATTCATAAGGAAGGCAGAGAGTGACTATCCCATCTAATTAAGACAAGAATTACATTGATAAACCACAAATAAGTCCATTGCAACACACAGGATAGGGGTTTAGAGCTTTGCTAATCTCTTCTGGGGGTAACAGCGCTCCTGCCCTGAAGACCTGCTTTCAAGGACCATAGAATCCACAGATACTGGCAATGGTAGTGGCCACCTGGGCCCTTCTCTACCACTTGAGAGTTATAAGGCAAGTCCACTGTGTCATTAGGTCACCATCTCCACTTGGGGCTTTCTGCCCGAGGTAATTACTCTAGTCCCATCCACCACAATGGAGACCTCCTCTCCATCCCAGGAGATCCGACAAGAGTTTGCCACCGCACTGCTGGGCTCAGCTGGAAAGCAGGTCTCTTCTCCAGTCTCCTCAACATCCCCAACCCCTCTTGCATTTCTAAAGACATTCTTTAAAAGTCTAATTTGACAGAAACACTGCCTGGCATATTTAGATCTACAGAAAAGTCCAGGTTTTAGAGTGTTAGCTCCTGTGGATAATTAAATGTATGTCTGGCTCTGCACTTGGTGAGCAACTTAATTGTCTCCTCATTCCCATTCACATCACAGCTCCCTGTTCTAGGCTGTAATGAAGTAACCCATCTAGCTGCTGCTTCAGGACTCCAGAGCCTCAACCCATCCTGTAACCACAAGTTTAATTAATGTTCATTTTCCTCCTCATTAGTACAGCTTTACAAAGTTTCTCATTGCCATATAACAGCAGATTTACTTCCCAATCTCCAAGCACATGATACAGACAGAAAGCTAAAATTAAATGTGAACAAACCTGAAATTAATATTAAAAAAAGTCCAAGTGTCTGCTTACCTAATTAAATCTGTGACCTACAAATACAAAGTGTCTCAGAAATTCTTCGCAACAGTATTTCTGTAAATAGAGAGTTGGGGGTTTGGGTTTTGTTTTTGTGATTGTTTTTTGGTGGCGTTGTTTGGTTTTGGGGTTTTTTGTGGTTTTGTTTGGTTGGTTTTATTTAGGCTTTTTGCTTTTTGTTTTCATGGGGTTTTTTTGTGTGTATGTTTTTGTTTGGTTGGTTTGGTTTTTTGTTGTTTATTTTTTAGTATTTTATTCTGAAAAAGGTAACCAGCCACATGATATACCTGTGCATGAACAAATCCCAAAGTAATGAATTTCAGGGGATTTTCTTGAGGCCAAAGGGAGGTTTAAGCTATCTGACATTTAACCTCAGTACCTGGGTTAGGAGCCTGCACTCCCTGTGATGTCAGTGAAGCCTCCAGAGGGGAATTTTCAGTATGGGATCCTCCCAACAATCAGTTCACAGAGAAGCAGAGGAGATTTGCATTTCACTGTATAGTTGCCAAAAAATACTCTGCAGAAGACTTGAAAGAGAAAATATTTAAATTTTCAGGACAGCATGTTGGACAAGGTTTTATTTTATTTTTGTAACAATGTGCCCATACCCTAAACACACAACTGCTATACATTTGACCACAACTGGCACTAGTATAGCAAAGAATTTTAAAGCAAACTCCACATGTTATTTTTATTTATGATCCTTCTCTAGGTCTTAGAACCACAGGAACATGTTTTTTCCAAACAACAACAGATGTGTCCCCCCAGCACTAAAGTCAAGTACAGAAATATTATTAGTTCAATTACATGAGAATGGACGTGATGTGCCAGAAGCAATGATGACTGCAGCAAGATCACCCAGAAGTCTGCAGCAGGACAGAACACAGACCTTCCAGACTCACTCCTGCCCACATGGGATCTCCCAACATTTTCAGTTCTGCAGTGTATTTATTCCCAGTCACACAGTACAGTGATTCGGGAACAGACAAATTTGGTGTTTTATTTCCATTTAGCTCCATTCATATAGATGACAATGCAAAAAAAAAAAGTTTGTCATATTTGCATTTGATTATTTGAGAAGATCCCTCAAACTACTGAAGCCCTGAAGAAGAAGAATTGCACTGTGCTGCAAATTCATCTTTCCTTACAGTGAATTAAGGTATGGGAGGAATTGTAGCAAACATTGAAACATGTTGCCACTTACTGTGCTTTATGCTGCTGCTGCCCTAAAGCTACACTGATTTATTCAGTCCAGGCTGGGTGGGGAAGGGGAGGAGACCCCTGCTCTGAGCCCAAGCAGCCCCAGCCCCACCGCAGACAAGCAGGACAGTCCCTCTGTGTCACCCAACCACTGTCACAGACACAGAG
>JAAGNO010027517.1:0-15043 GCA_033439905.1 Ceryle rudis
GACCTCAGGGGCCTCCCCCACCAAAAAGGAATCCTCCAACCCCCAGGCTTTTTGTTTGGCTTCTTTTCCCCCCCCCCCCCCCCCCCCCGCTTTGTAAATCTATATCAATGTTCTATCTTTGTACTCCTTTCCAACAGCATTTATGTCCACAGATTTGGGTCAAAGCTGGCAATGGTTTTGGGACAACAGATCAACCATTTTTGGTAAATCGGTTTTGGCAGAGAAGAAAAAAGTCAACTATTTCTCTGCTTTTGTTCAGGTCAGAGTTGCTCTGGCCTCTAGATAGCCCAAGCTGCAAATACATTTGTTGGCATCACTGTAAGCAAGTCAACTTCCCACAGGAGGTAGAACAACATTTATTTGTGCTGCAAAATGCTTACTCATTCTCCTCCTCAAGGTTGCTTACTGTGTATTTTACAAGCCGCATTTGTTACAAGTAGATATGCCTGCTTCAGCTGTCACTAAAGGCAGATGATTCACATAATGGACCATTCTAAAAGGTGGCTCACAGAAGACAGAAAATAAGACAATAATGAAGCTGAAAAGTGCTAGTTGGGAACTGGGGCAGCAGGAAGAAAATCTTTGACTTCTCTGCATTTAATTAAAGGTGCAGCAGTGAAGAAGCTGAAGAAACATAAATGTAGTGAGACAATGGCAGCTGCACGCTTTTTCCAGCAGTTTCTTTTCTCCCTACAAAACGATGAAAGTTTTTAAGGTAACTGTCATATTGCTTCAACCCCTTCAATGAAAAATTGCCTGAATGTCTTCAAAGCACTATGTATTTGTAACAAGATATATTAATATGGCCTTAATGCTGGGATGGTTTCAAAGTCATATACAAATGCAGATTAACAGACTGAATGAAAAATACATTATGTTTCAACTCAAGGTTGATAGGAAAAGGAAGACCAGGGAAAATGTGGGCCCACTGTTGAATGAGGTGGGTGCCCGGGTGAGTCAGGGTACAGAGAAGGCAGAGTTCCTGAATGCCTTCTTTGCTTCAGTCTGCTGCTAAGGCTGGTCCTCAGGAACACCAGATTCTGAAGGTAAGATAAATTCCAGAGGAAGGCAGGCTCTCCCTTGGTCGAGGGTGATTGGGTTAGAGATCATTTAGGCAAGCTGGACACCCACAGATCCATGGGCATTGATAGGATGCACCCATGAGTGCTGAGGGAGCTGGCTGATGTTATTGCTAAACCATTCTCCATCATCTTGGAAAGGACATGGAAAACAGGGGAGGTGCCTGTGCACTGGAGAAAAGCCAGTGTCAATCCAGCCTTCAAGAAGGGCAAGAAGGAGGACCCAGGAAACTACAGGCCGGTCAACCTCACCTCCATCCCTGGAAAGGTGATGGAATGGCTCATTCTGGAGGTCATCTGTAAGTGTGGAGGAAAAGTAGGTTATCAGGAGTGGTTGGCATGCGTCCACCAATCATGCATGTCCAGTATGATAGCCTTCTACGATGGTATGACTAGCTGGGTAGATGAGGGGGAAGCAGTGGATGTTGTCTACCTTGACTCCAGCAAGGCTGTTGACACTGTCTCCCGTAACATCCTCATAGGTAAGCTTATATATGTATAAATATAAGTATATATATCATATAGAAGGTGAAGCTTGCATGGGTGAAATGAATCGTTGTAGGGCCAAATACTACACTGTACTCAAATCCCACTTAGTTCCACTTGCTTGCATTTTTTAACCTTGCATAGATACCAGTTGCCATCTCTGCTCCAGGAAGATGTGGTACCAGGACAGTATGAAGTAGCTACAGGACAGATTAGAACTATACAGTTAAGTTCCTTTTGCTATTTTGGCTATCTTAAGGGAAAACAATAAAGCCACCCAATGATCCATAAAGCAGAGCCCACCTTGAATTAAAAGAATCACTTTAATAGGCCAATTTGCCTCTGTGAAGACCTAAACAGGTATGCTGCCTGTGTATCCACAACTAGTTGCCTGTGTATCCACAACTAGTAACAGAAGTGTTACGAGAAGTGAAAAAAAGCAAGTGGTGGAAGCAGCTGTTTGTTGGTGTTCTTGCCTGGCACTAGGACTGGTTGGGAGCTTGCCTAAAAGTAGGCCACATGCTCTCTTAGTGTCTCTTTAAATGTGGTGTCTTCTCCAGCAAAGGCCTCTACCAGATGCTTTCAATCTCAATGATATAACTATATTAATTTTATTGTTAGATGTGCTAGAAAGGATGAAGTTTATGTCTGACACCTTATAATTTTATAAGTATATTTTGGTAACTTTGATTTGATAACCCTTTTAGAAGCATATAGTGAAGTGGTAATCTCAGGAGACATGATCAGATAGCAGCAGTAATGCAAGATATTTCAAGTCTGCACCCTGCTTGTTCCTATCCCTGAATTGTGTCAGCAAAACTCCTATTGAGGCCTGGCTGTGAAAGATGTCAGGGAATTTGGTAGATTCTCCTAGAAACAATTTTTTTTTCTTCTCTTTTTTTTTTTTTTAATTGTAAAAGAAGTCAATTTAGTCTCCTAGATATAGGAATGAGAGGTGTTATACTGGAAAGCCTGAAGCTGTGTTGCTGCTGAACACTCTCTACTCTGAAACCTCTAATGCCGAAAGGAAATGATAGGAATTTAATATCTGTGTTATATGGTCTTGACCAACACTCTACCCACAAAAAGTAAATGAATATGCATCCTGAATATGAGTCACATTTAAGGAAAAACACAGGCTGAATCTCCTCCACCCACCTCCCCATGCTTTGTTAGACTTAGTCTTAAATCAAGATATGAATATTTAAATGCAACAAAACATCTATGAAGGCTTATGTTTTACTTATGATCCTGGTGAAAATGTACTGTTACCATACTAATTTGGAGAAGAGGATGCCAAATGGATATAATGGACTGCAGAATATACTTGAAGTTGAGAGATGACATCTTGTGTAGGATATACAATATAAAAATTTGAAACAAAGAGAAGAAAAAAAAAAAACAAAGAAAAAAAAGAAGTCTAGAGTATCCTAGAGGTACTTTATCAGTATTTATAATGCATGTAAGTAAAGTATTGTTAATTAATGAGGGTTAAGATACGCTTAAGGAGGAAAAAAGAATAATATAGGTCTGCATAGAAACTAACACAGCCCACTCAGCAAGCATTCACATTGCAAGCCTTAACCACATCCTAGAACTGCTGATAAAAAAGCCCATAAGAGTTGCCAGAGATCTTAGTGCAGGAGATAAATCTGAGGAATAAAATACAACATCGCATTGTCTGTTACCTACAAGAATATCCCAGGTCCATCTATACACACATCCTGTATGTGACAGCACCCAGGAAGAGACAAGAGACAAAAGAGTTTGCTTTCCCTATGTTATTTTCCCAGCAAACTGTGGCCAAAGGTTGTAAACACATTGCCAAAGCACTTGGTAACACCTTGCTTTTGTTTCTCTGTCTATATTACCATTTTGAACCTGCTTATACATATCTAAACTATTGTGTAATGGTGAGTTCAACTTGTTAGTCACAAACACAGTATTTAAGTCGATAGCTGCTGTTTTCATTCTTGTACAACTGGAAGGAGGGAAAGACCATTTCTCTTTCTTCTTCTGCATGTTATATTTGATCTGATGGACCCTCTCCAATGCCTCTTTTCCAGGTTGAGGAGTCCTAGTCTGCTCAATCTAAAGTCATACAGAAACCTCCCATGTTTTTTGACTGCTCCTGCTCTCCAGGTGTATTTTCCTTGTAGTTATATCATAGTCTTTCAAGAAGTACATGCAAGATCCACAGTGTGGATTTATCCTCACCAGGGATTTATCTTGCAGTATAATACAATATATCTTCTCTTCATTTTCCCTTTCTCTCCCAGTAATTCCCAAATGCCTTTTTCCCTGCTGGCCTCAGATGGCTTTTGTATAGAACTGTAGGTCTATAGGTCTCCATCATGAGTGCTAGCTGCTCATCCACGTACATCCCAGTACAAAAATGCTTAGGGTTCTTTCTCCTCTTATTATGTGTTATTTTGCACTTACCGACTCCAATCTCAGTCTACTATTTTATTACCCTGTCAGCTGAAGCTCTTCACCTCTTCGCTGTCATTATAGTTCTGAGTACCTTGTATAATTTTGTAGCAACAGAAGACTGCCACCCATAAAATGCTAATTAATCCTAAATTACTGGCTTTTGTTGCCACTGCTCACAAGAGAGAACATCTCATTAACACTTTGATCTTATATGTCTATCATATTAAGGATAAATTCAATCAATCCATATATAATAGAGCAAAGGAACAGATAAACAGAAAAACAGACATACTGACAGAAAAGCATGTCTATACTATCGAAGGGTTTGCCTATTGCAGCTCAAGTCTGTGTGAAATGAAATAAAAAATATAAGAGCCAATGGTGCAAGACCATTATATCATCAAGCATTAGTGAACTCCAGGGATCTCTTTCTCCACCTGCCATGGATGTTTAGAGGAGCCTGACATCTCTACAGCCCCCAGAGCATTGCTTTGGTCCATGCATATGGAACTTATGTCCCAAACTGAAATCCCTGAGCATTTACGACCATCAATATAATAGTCCTCTTTAAATTGCAAGCTTACTTGCTGGACTCTTCACATGTATTATCCATTGCATCAGATGATAAACTTTTAATTGTGGCAGTGATTCCACTCATAAAATATGTAAGAGAAGCTGTGTATGATGCTTGCCTCAAATTCTTTTATGTAGCTAAAATATGTGAGATTTATTCCCAGCTGCTGAACCAGACCCCCTTTCTTATCTTCCTGACAACTACTTGCAATATCTGTCAATGCCTATTTAGGAGTGCACCAAGACACAAAGAACACTGCGACAATTACTCTGAGCTATGTGCTCCATTGTCAGGATACTCTTGTCTTGGCTTTTAAAAAATATGTTCAGTGGGAATAAGATAAAACCATGTGACTATTTTATGGTTTAGGTAGTATACATTGCCAAAGGCTTGTCTCTAACAAATGCTGTTTCTTCTTTAAATAACATCAGGGGAAAACCCCATCATAACTCTTTAACTATCGTAAGACAATAAGCTACTCTACCCCAATAACATATTGTATCTTTCTCATTTCAACCTGCAGTATATCTGTCAGATTTCAAAAAGTCCTCATAGTCACAGGGGGGCAACACTGAGAGATACGCTCCGTATCAGGAAAGTAAAAAGAAAATTTTCCCATTATTTCAATGGGAACAGATCTTGTCAAAAGAAGGAAAAGGATAAGGCAATGTAATTTCAGCAGATGCGGATAGTAGCCACAAAAAGCCTAACGTATCTGCTAACAGCTGCAGAAAGATGTATTTTCTTCAGGGTTTTTTTGGCTTTTTTTGGTTTTTTTTTTAATACTTGCATGTTTAGGGACTGTTTGATTTTAATGCCTATTTAGTGTTGAAAATACAAAGGAAGGGCAATTTGCTTCACTGCCAAACTGAAAGAAAATTCAATGCACAATTTATGTATTTATTTAAAATTTTGAAAGCATATCGTTAAATACTGTGAAAAATATCAAATAAAAGCATGAGTACAAAGGAAGCAACTACTGTTGAGCATCACAAGAGCCCCAGTCCTGCACAAATTTATGTAGCAAGTTCTGGGACCAACTACTGAAATAACTACACCTGACAGAAGTTACATGCCTGAAGCACACCTCTATATGGAAATATTTGCCTGACCTGCATGTTAATGCATGTTTTTACAGAAGCTACATTTTTTTGCCTATCTAAGGCTTGATTAAAATCAAAGGGTCCACATGGCTGTAGAAGTCAAATCAAGTCCGTAAGAAAAATCCACCACCCTCAGGTGTTCAGTGCAGCACCAAGTATCTGTTCTTTGAGTCATCCTATTTGGGCAAATGTATGTCTGATGGTGCTCATATAGGGCTACCTAGAGCCTGTAATCCAGTATTTCCATGCTGGTCCTAAATAACTACTGCTGGGTGCATGAAGCAATGCAGAGATGTCATTTGCCTATGAATAGGCTTGTGGGGGTTGTTGGAGTGGGGAGACCAAAACACCCCTCACTACTGAGTCACTGTGAGGCCCTTACTTTGAGGTAACAGGGAAAAGGCTGCCCATTGTGGCTTCATTCAACTTTGACCTAAGTTTGCATTTACAAAGGTAACTTGGGTATCTCTCCCATTACAAAGCAATCTGCAATACACATTTGCCTTTACATTGCTCTTTAAAGATCAGGATTTTCCCTTTTTCAGACTGGTGCATATGTACAGCACTAGACAACCTTCCTTTCTTACAGACAAAACCCACATAAGGAAAAAATACTGCAACTAACAACACCATGCTGAAAAGTTATGCTGAACAGAAGAAGCAAAACTGCAACTAATTATAGTTGCTAAGTAGGTATAAGATAATTTATCCTCCTCCCCTTTTCTCCAACACTGAAGAATTAAAAAGAAGCGCAATCACTGCAGTGTAGTTTGAGTGAAAATATTGCTAGCTGAATTAAATATCTTGGATATTAAATTATTTCAGTTGCCTGTTTGGTTAACTGACTGTAAGGGACGCTCGCTTAGTACTTGGCCATGGCAGATTTCTGCTCAGACTTGTACGGTGGGTGACTATGAAACTGCTGTGTATGTTTATAGATATATACACATAAATAAAGGTATAATCATCAGTGACGAAAAGTTTCAGGCCTTTGTGACTGACTAGCATCATGAACAATCTGAAGCATCAGAAGCATTCTCAGTATTACCTGAAATGCTACAAAGCTGAAGTTATCCTAGCCTCAACCACATGACATCTACAAGGTTCAGAACATTTAGGAAGAGGCTGGTGTGCTGGAATCTTCTTGTGATGCTTGGCGTGACAGTGTAGCACTGCTAGGAGCAATATAGCCATCTGTGAGAGCCCATGTCAAGTTGATTCTGAGTAGAGTAACAGTCTTCTCTGGAGAACACATTTAGATTTCTGACAATGACTGGGGGACATGGGGATCATCTGACCCATTCATGCAGGTCTGAACTTCCCTTCCCAGTGTCCCCAGGGATCCAAGCTCTATGGCACTGCAAAGCATCTTAATGGGATGCCGTATGTGGCAGCCCAGTTCAGGAAGCTGCTGTTCACCCAAAACTAAAACGGAAGTATTGCTTGTGCTTATGGACAAGCATTCAGAGAAAACATTTATTTTCCAGTAACTAGAATACTCTGAAACACACTGATGATGTGTCCATAATAGCTATGTAATAATCCTCCCAATAGCCCTAAAAGTCCCATGATATATTTTGCAGTTATAGTGTGAGATATATGTGTCTATTTGGTGAAATGACTGACAATTTAAGTAATTTTACAAAATAGTCTCAAGTGTGGAAGTAAGTGGTTGTACGTTTCTGTAGAAATACACATGTTGAAAAAGAACACCAAATTTTGAGAAATTAAGAAGATGGTAATTTTGCTAGATGACTGGCTGGAACAATAATTTTGAAAAATGACTGGAAATTTTAGTCATTTTGCAAATGACTCATTTTGCAATGGGATTAGAGCATAATTATGTGTTTGCAAGTGAATTTAATGCCCAAGAAAATGAGGGACTAATAAGCAATCACTACTCCCTGGATTCACTCCCCAGCACTCTGAACTTCTTGGATCCATCTCTAGTAATCCATCTGTCTCTTGACCTGAGCTGTCCCTGATAGGTTAGCTGTAGGCTTGCTGGTAAGATGATGTTATGTTGGATGTTCACTAAATGGAAGTCTTTAACTCTCTTTCACTTCTGCTCCAAGTAAATATAAGAACAGATGTCTTAGGGCTGAGTGTGATACGGCTCCTTGTCTGCTTCTGCTAATCTGACCCAAATGTATCTGCAGTTTAAAAAATTACCAGAACGTCCAACTGCCAAAAATTCTACAACTGAATATGCAAACAATTATCAGGCTTGTGCAAATGTGTGGGTGTGTGAGCACGTGGGTGTGTGCATGTGCATGCCCATAGAGAATCCACACCCACATTGACTGACATTAATCACTCTGGGATGTTTATTCCTGGCTCATGAGGATGCATTCAGAGAACAAATATTTGGGCTTGAAGTGCATTATATGACATTAAAAAAAAAAAGTGTTTCTTGAGGGAGGAGACCCCTGGCACACACACAATGGATTTTCTCTTCTATGGTGTTAAATAGGCTGATTGGTACAAACTGCTGGAGATGACTGCCAAGCTCTAAACTGTGTGGGACAGAGACCACCTCTTTTTAGACATGCACACAACATGCAAAATTCAGTTTATGACCAATGACAGAGCCTTGGTTAAGGCCTCTTCCAGGAGCACAGGTCTTTAGTTTTCAGGCCTTTCCACTTTTCCTGTCTTCAGGCATGACACTAGCTTAGATCTATTATGCCAGCTTGCTTAGTTCATCAGTTGGTGACATTATGAAAAAACAAACAAACAGCAAAAAACAAAACATGAGGTAATCACTTGAAAACATTTATACTAGTTTAGATACTTGTTAGAACCCTAGTGAAAATGAATATCCACATCTGAAAATAAATTTGGACATTGGCATCCACCACACAATGCTTCTATAGCAGCCCAAATAAGCTAGAGCCTACTCAGTGGAGGAAAAAACCCAAAAGGCTCAGACATGCCCTGCATGTTCCTTTGGATATAAGGTATTAATTATCTATTCCCCTAACTCCTCATCACTGCCCAACTGCAGCATATCTCTTTATCTGCAGGTAGCTGAAAAGTGCTCATCAGAGCAGCATAGCTGCATATGGGAATGGGCCAAGATTTATGGTAACGGGAGTAATGATAAGTAGCCAGAGGCAGTAATCTCTTTGTGTTGGAACAGTTGTAGCTGGAAGGCGGTGTTTGCCTGCCATATTAGTTGCTTTTTGGTTTGTTATTACATGAGCCCAAACACCAGGAAAATTCAGCTCTTATCTACATAGAAGGAACGAATAATTGAATGGAGTTGATTAAGCAAGGCTGGAAGAGAAGATACCTTGTGTAATTTATGGTCCATGATGCCATGGCTACATTTCTCAGATGAAATGACTAGTGATTGTCTCCTCAAATGATGGGCCAGCTACCCAGAAGGAGGACTCTTGTTATTTTGCTACTGTCAGAGAGTCTTCACCTCCTAATTTCATGTGAGAAATGCTTAAGAGACCACCTGAAAGACTGACCCTGAATCAACTCTGACAAATCTTCATACTGTAGAGTTCCTCATCTGGCTGCACTATCAAAGAGAAAAGAATAAGGCTTCAGGAACAAACTCATAAAGTTTTCATTCAACAAAAGATACCCTTGACTCCCAAAATATCATCCACCTTCTCTTTTTTAGTCATTTTCTCCTTAATCCACACCTGAATTGAAAATAAGTCTTTGTTTACAAGGCCAAGCTACCAGGTTTTCAGATCCTACCAACACTGTACCGAGGGGGAAAAAAAAAAAATCTGAAGACAGCCTATAAGCAATATAATTTACAGAAAGTAAAATGATTAGGTCAAATCCTTTAGAGATCTGATGAATCTTTTGTTATCCAAACACAGGCATGACTTGGTGAATTTCCTGAAGCAAACCTGTACTTAAATTGTGTGGGACTCTGAACTAGAACATTAGTGCTATAAAGTGCCTTCCAAATATTTATTTTTAGGGAGAGGACAATCCAGGGTTAAAGGAGATTGCCTTTATGAAAATGCAGTGGATAACACACCTCAAGCATGAGTTAAACCAAACTCGATCAACCATGAAATCCAACTCTGTTCTTTTCAGTCTGAATCATATTTTAAAGTTTTATATATCTCATCCATACATACCTAATGTACACACACACAAACACACAGGAATAGATTTGAGCGTAACAGTAGATAGCACATACATGTATACCTGAATTTCTGTGTGCATGTGTAGTAGCTGCCAAAAAAAAGAGAACTTTTATCTGCTGATGCTAGCACGTTGACCTGGATATGAAATAATGACGATACAGCTACAGCAGTAAAGGAGCAATTTCTTAAGTGCAAATTTACTCAAGAGCTAGAAAAATGAATATACAACATTGAACGATCTGAAAACAGTCTCAACCTTTGTTACTTACCAACTGCCATGACAATATTTGGAAGCCACCTGTGAAACATACACAAGGACTGGCATAATTTCATGGTTTTGCTGCTTACTTTTTCCAAAAAAGGGACCTTCAGATCTGTGCACCTGGAGGGCAACATATGCAGTAAAATAAAACTACTCAGAAATACTTTTTGCCTCCATCCCTAGCAAGACTTCTTTGGGGATGTAAAAAATCAGTAACACTGAACAGCTGCTAGGGTAACACAAATACAATACCCAGAATCCTTTTTCTAGCCTGTTATTTTATAATTTATCAAAATGTTCAAATGCTCCTTCACTTGGCTATTAAAAAAATATTATTAAATGGAAGAAAGACTCTTCAGAAGGCTTTGAGCTTTAATGTGTTTCACAGAACACCCAGTCAGAGTGGAATGAAGGTGCAAAAATCTTGCCAAGGGCTCAGTGAATGGATAAAGTGTTAGAGGTGATGTGTGTTTTCAGAAGACATTAGACAGTATAATTTCAAAATTAAGACAGGACACTCACTCCTTTTCAATCCAAAGGCCAAGTTTTAAAGCATATGGGCACACTGCGCTGGACAGACTGCATCCTTGAAGTTTTATTCAGGTAAGATATTCAAGGGATGAAATGAATAGGAAAGGTCAGATACTCAGCTTGGGTTCCTTGAGGTCATATATTATAAGGGAAAGTTTCTGTTTAGTTTCTATCACAGTGAATGAGTATACATTCTGACTTGTACACATTTCAGAGTTCTTATGCATCTTGCTTAAAAGCAAGGGCATGAGACCAAAACCCATTCTCTGATACCAACAATGTTAGCTAAAAGTTGATGGAGCCACACCCATTTTAACCCTGATACAGGAGGAAGATCAGAAAGTCTAGAAAGGAATGTGCTCAAATCCATATTCTGTATTTGAAAATTTGGAAGACTGGTGAGGAAGGAGCAAAGCCAAAATCTAGATGTGAGTTTGGCAAGTGGTACAAATCCCAGCTCAAACCGCTCGGGAGCTTTGGAAACTCAAGTTCTGCTTCCAAATCTGCTTCTGGGCCTTGAGCACATCTTGAATCTGGGATGGATAGACAAATCACAACACCAAGATAATAATTTTTTAACTTCTCTTACATGAAGTGAGATTGTTTTTATATTCAGTCATTCTTGATACCTGACTTGCAGACAGGATTTACAGCTGTCTGTTTCTTGGAAACTCTTTTGGCTGTCTGTTGCACTTGCTGTTTTCCTTCTATCCAGCAGGGAATGCTGGTGTATGGAAGTAACTCTCCCTCTCCCTAACATAGGCAGAAATGCCTCTTCCTCAGTTAGGAAAGCATAGAAAACTTTCCCTGCACAACCTGGAATTTATTTGTTTCTGGAGCAATGGTGTTCTCAGAAAATGCCAAACTGTTTTTCAAGTGCAGAGTACTCTTATCTAAGTCTACCCTGCTTTGCTGGGGTTTCTAGCAGTCTTAAAGTAGGATGCCCTATTTTACAGCACTTAGTACTAGAGCTTCAGCCAAGAAGGATCTTAATGCTGCAGCTAGAGAAAAGCTATCTGGAAGACATACTAGTCTTTGAACATGTAAATTATCCAAAGATCACTCAGAGCTTGACATGATAAGACAAAGCAAAGGTATTTATGTTCCATGATTATTTTCCCTTGTCAGACCCAGTGAGGATAACATACAGAATATGCTTTAAGATCTTCAGTATTCTCAAGAGAGAAAGCCCTTTTGGCAGGCATCCTTACTTTTTCAATAAATACAAGCTTTTTCTAGGTTTTAAATTATAGCACTGAAAGGTAGCATCTTTTCCACTCTGGAGCTGATGATAATGAAAGCTGGAAGTTAATAGTACCATAAACACTCCCCCCCCCCCTTCCAATCCTTGTTCCCCAAACCTGTACACTTTTTTTATACTTGTTGAATCCGAGGATATTTGGGAACAGGTTCTCCAAAGTAACTGCGCTCCAGGATAAATTTCCATGGGGACATTTTCCACTTCGCATTCAGAAACCACAATCCCTGAGAACAAAGTTGCTCCATGCTTACTGCACCTCCCAAGAGTACCAAATGGAAATGTCTGGCAGAGGAGAGAGGAAAGAAGGATGATACCGTAACTGGACTGCAGTTGCAAACCTGATAGGAATGAAAGGAGGCAGTGCAGCTGTGGCAGAGAAATGCACAAGTTTTAGCTGACTTGACTTCCCAGGTAATAAATCTGCTGATCTTGAGGGACATCTTCATTCTTTGATAACCATTCACAAGCCTCTGGCAAGCACTAGCATGGGGATTGCTGCCAATATCTACAACAGCAAGAGCTGCAGTTTGAGAGCTTGGTGAGGAATGCAGCTTGGCAGTGTTCCTGCCACCCTGGTGTTTTATTACTCCAAATGCCCAAGAAGAAGTGAACCAAATGAGTGGTCAGACTTGCAAATCTTGTTCAAGATGCAATATCATGAGACAGGCAATGCGGTTGCTACACAAGGGGAAGAGGCAGGTTGTGTGCCATAGGAAGAAGGTGCTGCAGCTGGAAGGAGAGACCAGATTGCCTCCTTGGGCTCCTTAGTATGGGGTCACACCAGGTGTCAGGCACTCCATCTGTAATGATGCAGGGCCATTGTCCCTATCTAATAAATACATATTTATACAAACTTATACAAACCAACCAGAGATACTAGATCCAGCCAGTGAATGAATTGTTGTAGAGGCCAACCATCAGCCTGGTACAGAAGACACTGATTGGGATGATGAGCTATTGTGCAGAGCTGCACAAGGATAGAATTACACATATGCATGGGGGGACATAAGAAAAATCTAAATTGTGTGAGAGTTTGACTTATATCTAAAATGTTAAGCTCGGATAGATAGATGAGCTGCTGGTCTTCTCTTTGAGTCTGTCACTACCTGTGGTAGGAGTTGATGCATGCATCTACTGCCATGGTTCAAGCAACTGAAGACTTTCTTAGTTTAACCCACCTACATTTGTGGATCAACAAGCTATTCATGAGCCTACTCAGGTCTGAGCATCTGGTGCTGTGCCTTGACCCTTACCTTTGTGGGTGGGAAAATAGTTGTTTTAAGAGAGCCATTTCAGCTGATCCTCAGCAAGTTTTCGGATGACACCAAACTGGGAGGAATGGTTCATACACCAGAGGGACCTTGACAGGCTGGAGAAATGGTCTGGCAGGAACCTTGTACAGTTCAACAAGGGGAAGTGCAAAGTCCTTCACCTAGGGAGGAACAACCCCAGCCACCAGTGTATTCTGGGGTGTGCACAGGTGGAAAACAGCTTTTCAAAAAAAGACCTAGGGATCCTGGTGGCCAACAAGATGAACATGAGCCAACAGTGTGCTTTTAGCTGCTAAGAGGGCCAGTGGTATCCTGGGTTACATTATCAGGAGTGTTGCCAGCAGGCTGAGGGAGGTGATCCTTTCCCTTTTTTCAGTACTGGTGAGGCCACACCAGGAGTACTGTGTCTAGCCCTGGGCTCCCCAGTACAAGGCATAGACTTGAATGTTCTAGAAACAGTCCAACAAATTCCCACTAAAATGATTAAGGGACTAGAGCATCTCTCCCCACGAGGAAAGACTGAGAAAGCTGGGACTGCTTAGTCTAGAGAAGGGATGGCTCAAGAAGTTCTTGTCAATGTGTATGAATAACTGAAGGAGTAAAGTGTAAAGACTATGGTGTAAGGTGTGTAAGGTGTAAGAAGCATGGACCCAGGGTCTTTTTCAGAGGTTCCCAGTGACAGGACGAGAGGCAATGGGCACAACCTGAAGCACAGAACAGTCCAGGAAAAACTTTTTTACTGTGAGGGTGACCAAGCACTGGCCCAGAGAGGTGGTGAAGTCTCCTTTCTTGGAAATATTCAAAAACCATTTGGATATGGTCCCGAGCAACCTTCTCAAGGTGGCCCTGCTTGAGCAGACAGATGGACCAGATGAACTCCAGAGGTTCCTGCCAACTGCAGCCATTCTGTGATCCTCTGTTATAGTGCTGCATTGCATATTCTTTTACCAAAGCACTGACCTTTTCAGATCAGTATGCTCCAAATATACCACAGCTGAACGAAATGTCATGAAAAATGTTCTCCAGTGACACTCCCAAACTGACAACATGTAGTAACATTTTAGGCTGGTGTATGACAGGTGTTGTATGACATTGCTGCTCCAGAGGAGGACCTCTGTCTCTTTCCATAGAAAAAGGAAGCAAACCCATGCTGGACATCCTAGCTTCTCCACTGCTGATGACCAGGTATCAGGCCAAGTATAAAGGCCAGCTGCTGCTGACAAAGTATGATGGCCAAGTGCAAGGTCCTGCACCTGGTTTGAGGCAATCCCCAGTTGCAATACAGACTGGGTGATGAACTGATTGAGAGGAGCCCTGTAGAGAAGGACTTGAGAATATTGTTACATGTAAAATTGTATATGAGTCAGCAGTGTGCACTGGCAGCCCAGAAAGCTTGGGCTGCATAAAAAGAAGTGTGGCCAGCAGGTTGAGGGAAATGATACACCTTCTATGCTGTTCTGGTGAGACCCTTCCTGGAGTACCTTGTCCACCCCTGGGGCTCCCAGCACGAGACAGTCATGGACCTGTTAGAGTGGTTCCAGGGAAAAGCCACAAAAATGATCAGAGGGCTGGAACACCTCTCCTATGAGGAAAGGCTGGAAGAGTTGGGGTTGTTCAGCCTGGAAAAGAGAAATCTCTGGGGAGACATTATTGCAGTCTTCCAAGCTATATAAAGAGGGCTTATAAGAAACATGGAGAAAGACATTTCACCACGGCCTGTAGTGACAGGATGAGGGACAATGGTTTTAAACTGAAAGAGGGTAGATTTAGACTGTATGTAAGAAAGAATTTAATTTTTTTTTTTTACAATGAGGGTGGTGAGGCACTAGAAGGGGTTGCCTAGAGAAGTTGTAGATGCCCCATCATTGAAAGTGTTCAAGGTCAGGTTGGATGGGGCTTTGAGCAACCTGATCTGGTGAAAG
>JAAGNO010027519.1:25168-36455 GCA_033439905.1 Ceryle rudis
GCTGGGGCTCCTCTGGCCCCGCTCCACCAGGTCCCTGTCTCTGCTGTGCTGAGGACTCCAGAGCTGGCCCAGCACTGGGTGGGGGGGTGTCTCAGACAATGGCACTGCAACAAACGTTGTTTAAACTCTGGAGTAACAGGGTCTGAAGTGTCATGAAACCCCCCCATTACCAGCGAGCTCCTTTGCTTAGGAGCCTTGGGGCTCTCCAAAGGAGACTTGTGCTGCTGGGACCCGAGATACCAGCGTGCCCCCAGGTAAGTGGGGATGCAGAAGTCACCTGGTTGTCCTTCTCTCCCCTTAAGCTTGTGTAACAAGGCTTAAAAGCTCTTCTTCTGCTTCGGAATGACAAGCAATGTAAATAAACTTGCAGTTCATTCCCAGCATGTACAAAACTGAAGAAATGTAGGTGTTTTAAAACACTGCAATATTTAATTGTTACTCTAAGGACAAGCTGGTAGGGGAAGCTGGACCAAAGTTTACCATATTCTTATTATTTTTGCCTGTAGGCAAAAGTCTAGCAAGTCTAGTGAGAGAGATCATTACGTGAGGAGCTGTGTGGTGTAGCACACGTGAGTGCTGACCTGGCTGGTCCCAGCACCCGCTGGGGCTGGTGTGATGCTAAGAACTTACCTTCCTTCTGGGAAGCTGGAAGAAGAAGGGCTGAGGAATTGGGGTGGATGCAGAAGGGGCTCGGTTACAAACCCCCACATTTTTTTGTCAAGCGTTGAAGGAAATAATGGATGATGAAGCATCAGGGCAGTCCATGTCCAACGTGGAGTCTCAGGGCATCTTCTCTCCCCCTCCTTGCCAGAGCTCACTGTTGCAAAGCACCTGATGGGAGAGGTGATGATATAATTTGCAGTCAGATGAGGAGGTGGGAGCAGGAGCCCTTGTGCAGGAAATGTTATTTGAAGAAACACACTTCTTGGCCACTTTAATTGGCCTTTTCACTGCAGATCTATTTTTAGCATTCACTGAGGGATCCCATACGGATGGAGAATTTTCTTGATATTTTTTAAAATTATTTTTCTTTTAGTGAAGGGGGCAGGACGGTGAGAGCTGAGGAGAGCGAGACCTTGGCAACGTTTGCAGTGCTTTGGTGATCAAAGATGAAAGGAGGAGAGCAGTAATGTCCAGGAGCTCCTAGCTAAGCTGCTGGGGAATATAGCCTGGCTACATGAAGAGGAGTGAGAGGGGGGAAGGGAGATGCAAAAAAAGAAGCTGTAAAAAAAAAAAAAAAAGGTGCAAAAAAGGTATTTGTGTTATCTTTAAATGTGTGTGTGTGGGGGGTTGTTGTTGTTTGTTTTGTTTTTTAAGAATTTATTGTGGCTAAGCAATATCATCCCTACCTGTAACAACAGAAACACAGTTTTGGATTACTGAAATTGCGACAAAGGGGTACGTTTTATATGTGAAACTTTGGCATGTATTTTTTTCCTCGTGTGTGCGTGTGCCTTTTATTTCGTTCAAAAGGGAGGCCTGTGAGGACTAGAAAAAAGAGGATACTGTCTCTTTATGAATACTAATAAGGAAATCAAGGGGGACAATGGCACTTCAAGTTTCATCTTTCCATTTCCTAGAGGCGCAAACTCTGCAAGTTGTCACCTTGGTGTATTCAGTGCCTCTTGAAGCACTAGACTCCTCCAGAGAGAATGTCAGCCCCAGCCCTGGGCAGTTTTGACAAACAGAGTATATATTGATACATGATAAAGTATGCTAGAAATCACCCCAGCGCTAAAGGCTACTATAGTTTTAATATCATCATTTGAATTAACAAGCATTCTGTGGAGAAATAATGAGCTTTCATTATTCAGAACATCATCCTTACCCCGGGAACTCAGAAACCATTAGCTCTTGAGAACTTAATGAAAAGATGATAAAGAATGTTTTAGATAAAAGTTTGAACGGGTGCACTTGGTAACTAAGGTAAAATATTAATGTTTCTCCCAATGATGAATCGCTGTGGCTAAACTCGTGCTTGCCAAGGAGATGGAGGGGTGTGTAGGTGTTCCTGGGGGCAGGAGCTGGGGTGGTGGGTTTGGAGGGTTGTCATGGCCAGCACCCCCCATGCTGCTGCCTGCATCCTTCTGAGAAAGAGCAACGGGGGGATTCAGGGAGGGAGAAGGGGAGAAGTTGGGCACTTGACTCTCCCCATCCTCCCCGGCAGGTATTTTCCCACCATGGGAGCGAAGATAAAATCCTACTGCTGTTTCCTTCTTGTTGGGATTATCTACTTATTTTAAAATTAAAATGATAGCCAGTGCAATATAGCCATGAGAGAGCAGGAAGGGGCAGAAGCAACAAAACAAACCAGCGTGAAAAAAATCCTGTCTTGAAGCTGCTGACCCAAGGCTCGGTTTGGGCAGGTTTGAGGCGTTCGGGTTGAGCGTGGTTGCCACTTTCTGAAATTCCATATGGGTGGCTTGCTCCATGTCTGCAATAAAAACTCCCCAGTGCAATAAACGTCGAAGAAAAAAAAAAAAAAAGAAATACATATATAAAAGTTTAAATTTTATTGGGTGTAAAGCTCTTAAAGAACTGCTGTTCACAAAGAGTATAAAGATTGCCGAGCCTCAGCGCACGCACCCCTCCTAAAACGTGTTAGTCCTGCTGTTTTCTTTCTTTAACTGTAGCAATTTGCTTTCTTGCTGTTCTTTAATCCTTGGACTTAGCGGTGCGGAGGGCTTGCAGCCTGTTTCCACCTGTGGGCAGCTGGGAGAGGCCGGCTGGCTGTCCGATGCAGGTGGAGAGGTGGTGTGGGGACCCCCGAGGTTCAGATTGCCATGGAAAGGTTCGGTCTCACTAATGACCGTGAGCTGGGGGGAGGAGAAGGAAAACAAATGGGAATAAACTATCACATAAACAGTCTTAAGTCACGGTGTTTGCTGCTAACAGATGCATTTAGGTAAATGCTGTTACCTCAAGAGGTGTTATCTTCTGGGGATCCTTATCATAATTTTGTTTTAAATCTGAACAGCTGTTGTTTAACTACCACAGACCACAATTTATCTACAGCTTGAGGCCATAAAGGTACCTTTATTACACTCTCTTTCCTTTTTTTTTCCTTCCATTTGATTTAATTTCAGTGTGTCTGACACCAAAATGCTATATGCAATTTGCATATTACAATATGCACTATTGCAGATTCCCTACACTGCTAAATGGGAAAATCAGAGCAGAATGGTAAATGGGGAAAGCTTGCAATGACAAATAAAAGAGGAAGATGAGCTCCCATGTTTCATTTACATGTAAAATATTCTGACAATAGTTGTTTCCCCAAGAACAAAGAGCTGGTTTTTCTAGGGTGACTGGTTTATGATGGCTGCAAGAAGGGAAAAAAAGGATGTTTTTTTTGGCACTGGAACAGAAGTATGCTTATCTGAATTGAGCCCTGGGGCTTGCCATATAATTGGAATAAAACTTAAGTCTTACTTAAGAAACCAACAAAT
The DNA here is from genome assembly GCA_033439905.1 of Ceryle rudis. Classification (NCBI taxonomy): domain Eukaryota; kingdom Metazoa; phylum Chordata; class Aves; order Coraciiformes; family Cerylidae; genus Ceryle; species Ceryle rudis. The sequence continues at coordinate 28,618 of JAAGNO010027519.1, forward strand.
ATGGAAGCACGAACCATATCCAAAAGGAGCAGCCATGGTGTGCTGAGAGCAAAAACCATCTCTCTGCAGGCGAAGTCCTGCCTGAAGTTGCAGTTCTGAAAAGGATTTTAGCAAAATGTAGTTTTGTTTTGAGGCACTTGGTCTTTTTGTAGCTGATTGCCGAAGTTTATTACGGGATGCAGGGAGGAGAGGTGTTGCAGGTGTCTTACAGTGTGTGGTGTCCATGGGAAATCATGGCTCTTACAGGGGATCCTTCTAATCTTTACCCCTCTGGGCTCAATGACCCAGGTGGTATCTTCCAGCCCGAGGTTACTGCTTCCAGTCCTGCAAAGGAATCTGTGTGTACAGACCTGACTTTCTCACTGCCCGGCTGCAGAAGAGGTGTATGGCTCTGCTCTACTTCCCTTCTCCTTGGAGAAACAGGAGACCTTTGCCTTGGGAATTGTCAGTCCAGCTGCTTTCACCAGCACAAAAACCATGATAAAAAAACCTCCCCAGGCGTGAAGCTGTGGGTGAGTATCAGAGTCTGGGTAGCCCTTACCACCTAACTCAAACCTCTCGAGTTTTGCCTCGTGTTAGTCTTTCTTCAGAATAAATAATCATAATAAGACCTGAATTAATTATAATAGCTTGATGACAGAAAGCCTATCTCACCACCTGTACTCCCCAGTTTCCTCCATGGCTAGTCCTCTGTGTGAAAGGTGTCTGTCACTGGGAGGAGGGTGGTGTTGTTAAACTGTTTTCTGAGGCACAGAATACATTCATCTGTTGGTACTTACAAAAAAAAAAATACTATAACTCATCTTCTAGTTGACCTGATGTACTCTGGCATCCCTCAAGTAACATGAGACTGTTTAGCTTGGCTTTTCAAGGACAGGGTGGAGAAAACCACCTGATGGGGGGAAATTGGCTGGGGTGCACGTGACCACCCCATAGCTACCCCTTGATGCCACTCTCTGCTGCTGCTGGTGATCAAACTGTGTTCATCTCCTTGACAATGCTTAAAATGAGCACAGGTAGAGTGGGTGGGCTATGCTGCAATCCCAGAAGCCAAACTTTTGTTTTTCTTTCTGCAATCTGTCCCAGACAACTTAATCTTTCAATTTGAGCTTCCTTATCTTGGAAAATGGAAAAAAAAAAATGAGGTGGTTTGTTTGTGTTTTTCCCCCATTCTCTTCCTGAAGGGGTAGCAGAGTTAGGAAAGAGACCTTAACGTAGCGGTAGACTTGTCAGCACAGAGGACTTGTGTTCTTGTAGATATTATACAGTGCTTAGTGTCTTCCAGATGAATGGTAGCAGGATTTATTGAAGTACACGCAGGTATGAACCAGTGGCTAATGTCTTTCTGTATAATATTACTCCTGAAAGTACAACTCCATGAAGAATACTGTCTAGAATTACAGGGCAAGAGCAAGTCAACAGTTAATTGGCTGTGCTGTAATTACTTCTAGATGCATAATGTGCAATACTTATAGGACTTGTAGAAATGGCATACAAATTTCACAGTGGTCTCCTGGTACTTTATCAGGTGTGGAGGATTTTGGTAGGCTCTAGATCTTGGGAATAAAGGTACCATTATAATTTATTCCTGCTCTGCTATTTTAAAATAGTGTGTGGGGTTGTTGGTGGTTTTGTTGGGTTTTTTTTTGGTTGGTTTTGTTTTTTTAAAAAACTGAAGTCTGTCTTTAATTGTCTCATAGGCTAGAGGAAAAACTAGGACAGACACTGTTCAAAGGCTCTGTCATTCCTTGCTAGGATGGAAGTAATTCCCCTTGCTCTTTGCTTGCTTGGAATGGCTTACAATTCTGGCAGCGTGTGGCAGCCGTGTGTTGTGTGCTGTGGTACTGTAGCCCAGCGGGCTGAAGACCTGACAAGGGTACAGATAAATATGTACAGAGATGTGGATGTGGTTTCTGAATACCTGTGTACTTGATTTTTTTTTTTTTTTCCCCCCCCACCTTTAACCCCAGGGATCATAAGGTGTAATTTCACTGAGTTTATGGAATTATTATCGTGGTTATATTGGGTAAAGATCTGAATCTTCTCAGAGCTGTGTGGGGGGGAATATGGATGAGATCTCGAGAAACGAGGCCAGGCAACAGTAAATTCTTGACCTGGCTGTGTCTCATGGTTTCAGCAGTCCCCAGAGCTGTGGCTCTTTGGATGTTATCCAAGCCTCTGAAGTCAACCATAATCTTTCCCACCGCAGCTGTGAAAGGCTCTGCAGTTTGGTGGCACGACGGGCACGTTTCAGGGCTGCCGAAATCAGACTTAAGAAGTGAGTTCAGAGGGAGTTTTGTGCACCCGAGGCTTGTACGTACTCGGCTCGCCCACCTTGTGTGACGTGGGTACAGAAGTTATTGTGAAGCTTTATACTATGGACTGTGGAATCCCCAAAATGCCATTTGTATTTTACCTTATTAACTATGGAAATCATGTCAAAGGTAAATGTCAAGGGGCTATAAAATTACCCTTCTTATCTCCTGTACGTTTATCAGTTGATAAATGGAAAGAAGCTGCTGCCAAAATAACTGTGAATGAATAATTTATAAATGACTGATGCATGGTGTATGTTGTTTCAGGCAGAAAACAGTAGGACATCAATAATCAAAAGAAGTTGGATTAATTTAGCAGTATTTTGCAGTTAATATTTTTATCTAAATGCTGCAGTCTGAACCTTTGCAGTTGCGAGATCCTTCTCTTTGTCACTGAGGACTGATCCGCAGATCACTGAAATCAATAGGAGTCAGCTGTTTACTTCAGCAGGCTGTGGATCAGATTTATAATATGCATATATAGGTCTTTCCCCTCCACCCCCCACCCACTTTCACAGTGTTGTGAATTTGAATTTCTTTAGCACTGTGTGTCTTAGCATGGAATTTGGTTCAGCTATTCCCTCCCTCGCAATGTCCAACATGGGCTGAATGTCCCAGGCAAAAAATTTGGAGAACAAGGTGATGGAACAAGGATGAGGGAAAGGTGGCTGCTGAAAGAAATACCCATCTGCTCTTATTTTCCAGACAATTTTGTTTCTGTTCTCACAGGGAAAATGGATTTCTTGCATCTTAGGTTTCAGTGTAAGTTGGACTGTTTTTCCAGCATGTATTTTTCATGTCTACCCCCAAACTGATCACACACATTTTTTCCAGCAGTGGCCATTCTGAATAAGGTTAAATACTGAAGAGGTGAACTAGATTCTTTCTTCTTCTTCTCTTCCATGTGATTTAAATATGGCCCATTTTGCCCATCACATGACAGAGCTGCCAGAGATTGCCTCAAGCTAGTTTATGGCTTTAACTAAAGGTCATCTTGGGGGGGAAGAGAATCCCATGGAGCAGGGGGAGGAGACAAACGTATTTAAAAAAAAACCCCCACACATTAAAAAGTAGCTATTAAGCATTCATTCTGAAGAATACAAATGAAAATGAGAAGCTGACGTTATATTGGAATGAGTCAAGGGAAAGAAATAAAACCAACACCACTAATAATACTAAACTCTCCTCCTCCCAGCGCACAGCAAAACACCTCACGAAGGAAAGGTGTGTGAAGCGATTGCCTGGATTTCGGTCTATGGCTTTCCCTACCTGACCTAGATATCTGGCTAGCAGCTCAGCACTGCAGAAAAATGCCCTGCTCCAAAGCTCCTAGCCCACCGCCTGCTAATAAGAGCAATTCTCACGTAGCACTCCATCCATCCCCGCGCCGTAATTGGTCTGGCTCTCCCAGCTAGCCGCCTCTCCTCCTGTAGACCCACGGCTGTGAAGAGAAATCCCAGACCTCCCGAGGGCTGAGGGGGGCTCCCAAACTGGGCTGTGTTATCAACAGCTACATGGTTAGTGAACTGCTGTGACTAAATGGAGATTGGGAAGCACTGCGGGCGAGGGATGAGAAGTGATGCCCTCCCAGAGCACGATGCTGATACGCGGAATTGGCCGAAACAGCGAAACTTCACAGACAGTGCAGCAGAAGGCATTGGCTCTCTTGTTTGGGCATTTTATTACCTGGAGCAAAATGTGCAGAGAAGGGAGATAATGAAGTACTTGACTAATTCAGTGTGATCCAGCTGGCTAAGCCAGAGGGGCTGCAGAGCAGGAAAAGCTACAGAACTCACTGCTATAGCCATTTTCCCTTGATACCTGCGAAGCCAAAACAAAGAAGTGCAGAGATCAAAAAGCAGAGAAATATCAATATCAGGAAAGGGGAGGGGGACAACAAAAGAGGAGGAGAAACCTCTAAGATTGCTCCCCCTCCTTCCTCCCTTCTGCTCTCTATCTAGTGGCAGGGGGGAGGGGAATGTTATTTTCATTTGCCTCATTCTAACTTCAAATCTATTTGAGAAATTCATCAAATTCCCAAACATTTAGCACCCTGTGTGCCACAATACTCAATGCCAGCTTAATTTTTTCTTTTTTTTCTTTTTTTTTTCTTTTTTAAGCTACCATTGGTGCTTGTGGAAAAAAAAAGAAAGACAGGTTTTGTAATGCAGGCGTATGCATGGTAGTGCCTCCAAAAACTCATAGCCCTGGTTTTCCACAGCCTAAAAGGCTAGATAAACTAGATGTTTCTTATCCAGAGGGAAATTAGAAAATGTAAAGTGTGTAAATTCCTCTCCACAGCTCCTAGGCATTGATGTGGGTTTTTTTTTTTTTACTGCTGCCTCTGGTTGGTTTTATTTTTCTTTTCTCTGACAATACAGCTATTTAAGTACACAAGGCGCATGGCGCTCTGTCTCTTCCCTTCCCTGCTTGCTCCCCACTATCTTCCTACGGAGCGCAGCGCAATTCCAGCTGCACTAACAAGCTGCTCCCCAAAGTGGAGCGTGACGCTTGTAAAAAGCCATAAAATCCATAAGTAAAAGGTGGTTATGATACTTAATTAAGTATCCAAGGCCATACTTCATACCTGGTGTTAACGTCGACGCGATGCTGTGGAAGGAAAAGGAGAAATACCCCCTTCCACCGAGGCTGAGTTTAGCCCATGCTGCTCATCGTGGCTGCCAGGGAATGAATCACTGCTGACCAGTCCGCCCGCCAGTCGCTGTTCAGACTGTTTTTATTTATTTTTTTAATAGGAGACAGGCAGACACGATGCATCATTTTGGAGACGGGCATCACAAACACGCTTTGCAGGGGAGGTGACCGCAGCCAACGCTCTTCCAGTGCCAATTACAGTGATGGTTTAATTGTAAGAGCGGGTTCATTAAAATGGGCTCAGAGCCAGGGCGTTTGTGATTTGGAGGCTTGTGCTAACTTTTGATAGTTCTCATCGGGGGCAGCTGATGTGACATCGCCCTACAACTCCGTGACTTGTATTTTTAATGGACCACATGCCTTTGCATCATAATTTTGCTGCTAGAGTCAGCTTGGCCTTGGCTCAAGAGACAGAAACACCAGCAACCAAGTCTGAAGATGTGTTGAGAGTTTGCAGTTGTCATGGAAATCTGGAGCAGTGGCTGGTGCTTACCTCCCTGCTAAAATGGAAGTCCACGTTCACTCCCTGCAGCCTGGAAGCTAACCAAAAGGGCTGGCTGAGATGGCCGCTCTGTGACAATGTGGATTTGAAGATAAAGGAAGCTCCTCTTAAGCTTATGTATAACTTTTCCAGAAATATTTTTCTCTAGGAGAATATTTTCCAGCATTGGAAAAATACACCTCCCCTGCACCTGGCCCGGTCTTCCCATTTGGTGATGATGTGACTGGAAAAATGACTGGAGAAAGCCTTGCAGAGGGTGCTCCTGGGAGTTAGCAGTGTAGGGGCACACATGAAGTACTGGCTTGTGCTCGGGCTCTGTTGTTGTGGTACAGCTGGGATTTCACTGTAGGCAATGTGTGTATCAGGCCCCTTTTAAATGGGGACAATCTGTACTCTTCGTGATAACACGGAGGTTACCTGACGGCGTGTGTCACCTAACCCAAAGGATCCATGTGATGCAGATTAGCACCTGCTCGTAAATAACTCATGAGTTCCGAGAGTCGTTACAACCTGCCCAGGACACTTGTATCGATACAACTATTGATAATGGTGATGAAAAGTTATTTCAAGCCACTCCTGGATTTAGCAGTGTGGGGAGAATGGGAATGTACTTGCCCCCGGAGGAAACATAACCTGGAGCTATGCTGTGTTTAGGATGGGGGGGGGCAAAAAAGGCAGAAAGTTTGTTTCTGGGGAACTGGTTATGATGCTGACCTAAGAATATATACATGTAGTATATCTGTTGGTGTTGTGTTGCTACAGCTGGAAAGCTATAATCTCATGAAGACATTTTATTTCAGGGCAGTGACCTACTAGGACAGAGCTGTGACCAAATGATCTTTATGACCTCTCCTGTACTTTGAATGCTTAGCATTTTATCCTTCTATCCTTCTGTCTAGGAATGTGGTTGGGAATCATTGCCATAGTTAAAACCATAGCTCTGATATGATAAGTCTTTAGTGACAAGTTTAAATAGGAACTGGTTGGGCAGCATTGTGCAATGTGCTGTCAAGATCGTGTCTGAGTTGGTGGTCCAAGTACAAGTAACTGCTGAACTTGTGGGAATGCTCAAGAGAATGAGATACGTATGTGCTGCAAAGCTCTCTATTGTACACGGAGTCATTTGGGCAACTTAAGCCCCAAATTAAATTCTGCTTAAATCCCCTTTTGTGAGCAGGAAAGGCACATAGATTTCCTTAAGCACATTAAGCATCCCGTCTCTGTCTACTGGGATGATTTTATACTTAGGTTATGGTAGAAGCTTGAGACCAGCTTTTGTCAAGGTTTTTCTTGTTTTTCTTCCTTTCCAAATGTAGCTTTTGGCAGAGGCGGTTGTGATACAAATGACAAATTCAAGGCGTGTTGGGTGTATATTCCCCGTTCTACTGAGGATTAAAGGTCAGAACTTAATGGCCAGAATCAGTTGAGAACCATTACGGGGATGGAGTTGAGAAAGGGAGAGACTGTTGCCAACCTCTTCCCTGAACACAGCTTTCTTCACTGTCCCTTGCAAGCTGGAAGCAGAGCAGGTCCCAGCATACAGAGCTTGCTGGAAGGGCTGCTTCAGAGATGCAGCTCCCCTACCCATCGTGCAACTGCTTCACTGTTGTGGAGAAAGACACCAGGCTGCTGCTAGAACAAAAATCTATCGAGGATGATGCCGCGTGCGTTGTACAGAAACGAGCCTGGTTCCTGTTAACCTTGCTTGCTCTTCTGGGTGAGATTATTATTTTTTTTTTTCTCCTCCAGCAGTGCAGACCAGCACCAAACCCTCTCTTGGTGCCCAGGGAGGTGGTGGGGAAAGCAGTGGGGAACTGCTGGCCATGGGCTCCTGGGTCACCTGAGGACTCGCAGAGGTCAGGCAGGCAGCGATCGGATAAATCTGTGCGCCCTGCCTTTGCGCCTCTAAATGTTACATTCATGTTTAAATAACTCACAGGTCAGTTGTTGTTCTATTTTGAGCGAGCAGCAAACCAGGCTAAGGCAGCTTGTAAAGCGAGTGACTAATTTCCTGGGTGTTTTTGTGTTATGGTTTGGTTTTTTTCTTTCTTTTTTTTTCTTTCCACTCCTTCTGCTGCCACTCTCCCTGAAGGTGGTCACAGGGCAGTCTGGCAACTGGGGATGGGCAAGTTGAGAAAACAGAAGGAGAAAATCATTGTTTCTGCCTGCATGGGCCTAGGGGAGGCTGTATTTCTGCATGGGTTGGGGTTTGGGGGGGCAGGAGGATATTCCCCCATGCCTGCAAGATGGCAGGAGCCTCGTGCATCTTTGCACAGGATGGTGGGGGTTGGGAGGGACCTCTGGAGATCATCTGGTGGCCCCCCCCCCCCAACAGGGTCACCCCGAGCAGGGGGCCCAGGGGCCAA
>JAAGNO010027520.1:0-18460 GCA_033439905.1 Ceryle rudis
AGCTTTTTTTAATCCCAAATCTAGTTGGTGGGGTTTTGTTTGTTGATTATTTTTTTTAACTATAAAGAAGAGAGAAATCTGATATCACCTACATACCGTATCACAGTGGAAATGTTTGTTGGAGTATAAAACTGTGCAGTAAGGGACATTAAAACATAATAGCACAGTAGGCCAACTTATATAAATTGTTTTGCAGTGGGACTATTGTTATTCAAGTACAAGTACTAAGTTAAGGGCAATAAATAGCATATTAGGCTTATTATTAGAGGCATTTTAGCTACAGTGATATCTACTGGAATCACTTGTCTTGATATTAAAATAGATAATATTTTGATAACAGTGTGCAAAGCAGGAACACGAACAGCTTATTTCTGAATGAAGTATTAGTCCACATCTTTTACTCATTGGGATTTCAGATGAGTGGGCAAATAAATAACAGGGCAGAGAAAACTGTCTGCAGAACTAGCGACTAGTGATCACAGACACTCTACAACAATTACTACAAAATGTAAACACACCCCAGGACACAGCAGCTGCAACTGGATGACAGGTGGAAAAGGGAGAGAGGGAAAAACCACTGAGAGAGACAGAAACATAGAAGAGCGAAACCCTAACACCCTTTTCCAAAGAAACAGTGAACTTTCAGATGTGCTGAAGATCATTCGATTCAGAATCTCTGCTAGGAAATGTAAACCTTGATGATAGCACAGTAGTCATTAGTGATTTCGATAAGTGCATCAACAATTATATTTAATGTTAAAACATATGAGAGGGGACATAGAAGAGTGGGCCAAGCCTGCCTGCAACTTCTGAGCAGAAAGAAGGGTATTCCTAAAAAGGCATGAAGCTGTCTGAACCCAGTGCTGCTGTTTTGTACAAATCTCTTCTTGGATTTGACATATTTGTGACCACAATGCCATACAGATATTCTTTAGTGACTGCATCAGTGGATAAGGGGCGACCTGTGGATGTGACCTATCTGGACTTCTGCGAGGCCTTTGACACGGCCCCCACAACATCCTACTCACCAAGCTGGAGAGATACGGATTTGATGGGTGGGCCGTTCAGTGGATAAGGAATTGGCTGGATGGCAGCATCCAGAGGGCAGTGGTCAATGGCTCAAAGTCCAGATGGAGAACAGTAACAAGTGGTGTCCCTCAGGGGTCCATACCGGGACCTGTCTTGTTTAACATTTTTGTCAACAACATAGACAGCGGGATTGAGTGCACCATCTGCACATTCACGGATGACACCAAGCTGAGTGGTGCTGTCAATACACCAGAGGGATGGAATGTCATCCAGAGGGACCTGGACAAGCTGGAGCTGATAAAAAGACTGGGATTGAGCCTGGAGAAGAGAAGGCTCCAGGGAGACCTAATAGCCACCTTCCAGTACCTGAAGGGAGCTTACAAAAAGCCTGGAGAGGGCCTGTTTACAAAGGCCTGGAGTGAAGGGACGAGGGGCAATGGTTTTAAATTAGAAAGGAGTGGATTTAGATTAGAAACAAGGAGGGCGTTCTTTACCAGGAGGGTGGTGGAGCACTGGAACAGGTTGCCCAGGGAGGTGGTTGAGGCCCCATCCCTGGCAACATTCAAGGTGGGGCTTGACAAAGCTCTGAGCAACCTGCTCTAGTTGAGGATGTCCCTGCTCTCAGCAGGAGGGTTGGACTAGATGACCTCTAGAGGTCCCTTCCAACACAGACATTTCTATGTTTCTATGTTTCTTTAGCACTCTCCTTTCAGAAGCAGTAAGAGAAACAAACCCAGAGTCTAGAGCTTTTGGGCTCACTGGCATCACAGGTGCAGCAAAGAGGAAGCTGCTATTAGTGAAGGAGGCCCAAAGTTTCAGTTAGCTGCATTTAAACACTTTTTTTTTTTTTTTTTTTTTTTTTTTGCTGGTAACCTGTGGCTATAATATTATGCATGGATCACAACTTAGATTTTCATTTGTCTATCTGCAAAAGATTGATGACAGTTGTCACCTGTAAAGAAGAAAAATTGTTCTGATTCTGGATAAGTGTACAGTAAATCTTGAGATTTTCTGAGAAATTTATCATTTTCTCACCATTTAAGGTCATATATTTAATCCGAGAAATAGGCCATGGAATATGCTAGAATCTCAAGCTGCAGCATAAGGAAAAGAACTGTTGATTTGCTCAATGACCCAGTACAACTGGTCGAAAAGCACTGAAAATTGCATATTTTTTTAAAAAAGGTAGTGATACATGATAGCCTGTAAGTATGTAAAAACATACCAAGATATACCTTCTGATTTGAAAAGAAACTTTTAGACTGAGTCCAAGCTATAGCTAACATAAATTTTGTTAACAAAATGGAAGAAAAGCTACCTTCTCTGTGCAGAAGCTACAAAATTTTCTGTCTCTCCTCAACCAGACATTTTCATTAGAGATATCCCTCACTGCATGTGTTTGCATTGTCATCATCCCCAGGGAACCTACAAACCGAGAAGGCAAGGATCTGTGGTGTCTCTTCCTTGCAGTGGGGCATGCGTTATCACCAGCATCTGACAAACCCACAGATGGTTATCAGGTACGGGAAGGTAAACCTGGAGAAAAAAATACCCAGCAGACAAGAAGAGACTGCTGGAGGGCACTCAGCACAGCTGCTCAAGGACGAAGGGGTTGTTCCAGTGACACTGCTCAGGATGACAGCCAGCTCTACAAAGCTACACTTGGAGCTGGCTGATGGTCTCTGTCTGCAAGAGGTGCGGGCATCTCAAAACTCGCTTTCTTTCACCCTCAGCATAAACACCTCTGAATTTGCAGTCAAGTAGAAATTCTGGAGGGAGTAAACAATAGAAAACAATCAACAAGCACTTTCAACAGGAAAAGGACTTCAATGAAGTGTTTTGTAGTTGTGAGTACAAACTATTTTTTGGGGGTCTTTATCTCATCCTATAATATAAAAAGAAGAATCCTGTCCTTCTTGACTTGAACAATATTTAGTTCTGTTTTATTCTCACAGTAAACAGCTGCTTAATCCAATCAGCCCAGGCTGATTAAATCCCCTTCTATAGGGCAAAAATTTCGACAAATCTAAAAATAACCTTCACCTGACACTTACAGACACAGTGGTGTGATTTAGGATATTTTGTTTTCAAGGAAGCTACTCATCATCACATTAATCTGCTACTAACTCATAACTGTTAGCTATGTAGAAATGTATATGTTTTAACCAGTTATGTCTCTAATATAGCTATATGGAAAATGCAAAATTTGTGAAATTAAATTTGTAACCCTTAACAGTAGGCTAAAATTAGTATGACTTGATTCTTTTTACAAACTCAAGTATGCAAACCGGCCCCATTAGAAAGTGACTCGGAAAAGATCAAGGAAAAACTTAACATAAACAAGCAGTAAGAGCAAGATTCCCAGTATACGAAGATATGTGGTCTTTGTATACGATGTCACGGACACGAGGCATCTGTTTTCTTTAAAGCATCGGGAAACACATTTATCAGCCATTTCTGGGTACTGCTTGCTTTTATGAAATGGCTTTTATTAGTCCATATATTAGAAACTTCACCAACACAGCTAAGAGTCTGAAATTTTGTTTTATATACTGTCTTCAAGCTGATATCCTAAAGAGCCACTGACCTTCACAGGCCACAGGTGGAAAGCTCAGATGTTCAGCTTGCATGGCACAGAGCAAGCAGCATGGAGAAACATCTACAAAAGAGAGAACAGACTTCAAAAGTGGATTTTTAGTGTTCTGTGGTCAGGTGACTGGAAGTTTTTTGACCAGAGTGTAAGCATAGAATCATAGAATGGTTTGGGTTGGAAGGGACCTCTGGAGATCATCTAGTCCCTTGCCCTGAGTAAGGACACCTTCCATGAGAACAGGTTGTACCAAGCCCCATCCAACTCGGCCTTGAACACTTCCAGGGAGGGCACATCCACAGCTTCTCTGGGAAACCTGTTCCAGTGCCTCACCACCCTCAGAGTGAAGAACTTCCTTCCATCTAGTCTAAAACTACCCTTTTTCAGCTTAAAGCCATTACCCCTCGTGCTATCACTACATGCCCTTGTAAAAAATCCCTCCCCAGTTTTCTTGTAGCCACCCTTTAAGTGCTGGAAGGCTTCTGTGAGGTATCCCTGGAGCCTGCACTTAGCTGAACAACCATAACTCTCAGCCTGTCCTTGTAGGAGAGGCGTTCCTGCTCTCTGATCATCTTCATGGCCATCCTCTGAACTTGCTCCAACAGGTCCATGTCCTTCTTATGTTGGGGCCCCCAAGAGCTGGATGGTAGCTTTTCAGATTAGATCTTTAATGAGTTGTGTAGGCGGCAACTCATTCACGTCTTGTCAGAATTAAGAGACTTCTTCAGTTGTTGGTAATTGCTTTCAGCAGTGATGCTTAGTGCAATACTGTAAAACCAGGGAAAAGCTTTGATTTTAAAGAAAATTAATTACTTCCCTGCTTAAAATGAAAGGAGGTGTAATGTTACATATGTATTTTATTTATTTATTTTATTTAAAAGAAAATAAAACAAACAAATAGTAGTCAGTAGGGGAAAAGATTATTTACTTGAGATTTTTGTTACTGCTGCTTACAATACAAGATCAAGTCCTGAAACATTTGTTCACTCTTCTTTCATCCTCCCTCAGACAAAGCTGCCATTTAACATTAATGATCTGAACAACCCTGTTGCCTTTGAATGAATATTTCCATTTAATAGCTCCTCGCTTGCCCTTGTAATAAATCACCAACCTAGATTTTTTGCCTATCTGCATTCATAACTATCGATATTAAAAACCAGCGAGAGTGGAGCTGGACAACTCACTTGTGTAGAGCAATCACAAGGACCACCATTTGTTGCTAATGGGAATGAGTAAATAATTACTTGACATAATTGGTAATTATTCACAATTCAAAGGGACCAAACTGAAATCAAGTGGAAGGGAGAGGTCTCTATGGAAGTGTCTGCAACTAAATGGATTGTTTAAAGGAGACTTTAAATTATCATAGTGTCACAACAATTTTTTTTTTTTTTTTTAAACTGGAAAATACAGTTGCTTGGATGTCATTATAAATGTATAAGAATGCAACATTTTGCGATGAAACTCTTTTAGAAAAATGACATTTTGATTGAGTAGAGCCATTCAGTCTTAGATATCTGACTGTTCAGAATACCTTTTAAAAAAATGCAGCACTTCATAAGAACAAAAGTTTTTAGATTCATTAAAATGCAACCCTTTAATCAAATGGGTATGAAGAGTCTTTTTTTTTTTTACAAAATGCCTGAACTGAACAAATATTCCAATTTTCAGGCAGTACTTATTGTGACAGAACAGCAACCACAGGGGTCACCTGACCCATGTCAACAGGACATTAGCACCTTCTAGAGTCAGGTTGTTCACTTATTCAGGTTGTACCATGCTTAAGGACAGACTAGTGTGATTTTCTTCCTGCCAAGTACAAGAACATGCTTTTGCTTGACAATATGCAAGTCAACTTGCTACAATACTGGGTTTGCATTTAACTATTTTCCTCGTAAAATTCTTCATTATAACGTATTAATTTGCTAAACATGTGAAGGATACAAGACAAACGTGACACTACTTTCAGGCAACTTCATACTATGTTGGTTTAAAACCCTGTGAATATTTTTTTTCATGTGCTAGTTTAAAAATTGCCCTTTTTATTATACATGTACAGCATTCTTCTCCCTATTTACAGTTTCTTTAGGATGGGAAGCTAGACCTGAAGAGCGGCTCTAGACAGTATTTTTTAAAATAAATACTATATTTGTTGAGAACCATTAAATAGCTGACTGAAGACAGGTTAGTTTTTACAGCCATGTGAATGTAGAACATTGATTTACAGGTGTCATTTACTGTATCTTTCAAATCAACTTTGTCACTTCCTTTAAATTTGCACTACAAATTCATACTATTACCCACCTTGCTCAAGCAGTTAGCCAATACAGCCCAGCAAAGTTGTTCCTGTTAGGATGAAAATAGATTATAGAAGCCAGGTATATAATTTGGTATAATCTTCTTTATTTACAGAAAATAAGCACAAAGTGCAGGTTCCTTGAGCAGAGTAGGAAAAACAAACAGCAGGTAGTTCAGCATCTCAGATAAACCTACATCTGCTGCTCAGGCAAGCTCCATGGTTCAAGGAGTCTCTCTCTGTTTCACCTCAAGATGATTCTCTTGTTTTCTTTCCTCAATACCCCCTGCTTCCAGCATCACCAGCATTCAAAATGTTTTAGGTAGCAAAGCTCTTGATGGGCTGCAGTTTAGCTTTGACAGAGGCAGCTGCTACTCAGAATTCTTTAATATATTATTCACTCATTTATATTTAGTAAATTTTTCAAAATCAAGAACACATCGTCTTCCTTTTTGCTGACTTGTTAGGCAAGGGTGATGCTATTTTAAACCTCTGCCAATGGCCTCTGTAAATATTCACATAGCATTGTTTCTACTATGGAGAGGCCTGGCTCTACTCTGCAGTTCCCTTCACAGCCTTTTCTCCTGCTTTATTTGCAGTTCCTAGTTTGAAAATTACTTCAGATTAAGCACTGTGATAAACATCTGCTCTATGTGGTCTTTATTCTAACTGATCAGCATAATTTCATAGGAAGTATAGATTTCCCTACAGGAGAATCAGAAAAACAAAATTGAAAGGCTGATTAAAAACCAAACCCAAACGCCCCAAAATCCCACACCCCAAAATCCCCAAACCAGCCAAACAAAAAACCAAAACCAACAACCTAATCCAAAACCCCTACACAACTTCTACTAATTCAATGTGTTAATTTGATGCACTGAGGGCAAAAAAATATGGCTAATAGAAACTTGGTGATGGAAGGTTCAGTAAAAGGCAGATAAAGTGTGAAGACAAGATGAATTAGATAGACAGGAGATGGGGAATTCAATCAAATCAGAGCTTCAGAAAACAGAGTTTTAGTGCAAAGATCGTCAGAAAGCCAGAGTACACGGATAAGGATCCAGAAGTAGTAACAGAATAATAATAAAAAAATAATAATAAAAAAGAATCTAATGATGAAGTGAGGAAAGAAGAGATAGAGTAGCAGTAGAAGTTGGTAAGGGAATGAAAACTTCTGAAAGCAGTGGAAAAAGTGTACATGAAGTGCAAGACTAAATTAGGAAGTGAACTTGTAAGAGCTACAAAGGAATAAAACCTCTGGGTAGCAAAAGCAGTAAATTTGTTCCTGCAGTGAGAGGTTGAGTATTGGTGACTATTGATGTAAGTGGGCTTATGAAACCAGGTAAGGACAAAACATTGTAAAGTAGGTGAGAAAGCTACGGCAACATAGACGAGAGTAAGCAGAATGATAAAAGAAATGAATGGATTTGATGTGTTGTGGGGTATGAGACATCCTTCAGCTTATCTCTAGAGTGAAAGGCAATACACTTGTTTACTGTGAGGACCGTGGCTCCTATTGTAGGTTTTTTGGGGAAAAAAAATTAAGAAACCTTGCATGAGTTTCTGTAAAGGGTAATTGCTTGCCTGATGTCTGCAGCATTTCCTCTAAGACCTATAGTAGACACATAAAAAGTTATAAAAAATAAATAAATTGGAAATTATCAATACTGTTTAGAATAACTTTCCTTTCCAGGCTGGACAGATTGTCCCTGCTTTTCTTGTTATTTTATTGCAGTGTTATTACTGCTTTCCATGATCAAAAGTTTAAATAATCAGGGAAAAGACTTGCAGTTATAACTCGAAGAAGCCTGCAAGTTGTTCACAGATTCAGTTTAGATACCATTTTTAATATGTAAACATCAATTTGCCCAGGAAACATACCCTTTATAGTCACTGAGGCTCTCACACAATAGCCAGTCTGTAAAACCAGGGACTGAAATTTGGTTTTATAGAAATATATTTTGCATCTCTTTTATGTGATCTCTTCGATCATCTATATCCCTAAAGAGAAATATACATTCATGTAGTAAGAACTAAATGATTGCCCTTTTTAAAAAATGCTCTTTATATAAAAGACACTTTTGTCTTCGAATGCAAGAGATTGAAATGTCCAGTTACTGGCCAGATTACATCCTCTGACAAATTACAGAAAACATTTTTTTACCCATAGACGGCTCAGAACCAAAATTAATACAAAAAGAAACCAAAAAAAGAAACTCTGTCCTTACCCAAAGCAATTCCAGTTGGTGAATGACTAAGCACAAGGAACAGTCACACCTAGAGAGAGGAAGCTAAACTGAGGAAGGAAAGCACAGGTGCTTTTTAGTAGGAGAGGAAAATTCTTCAGGTATATAGCCTAAAGATTGTGTTAAATTTTGTTTCCAAAAAAAGAACAATTCCAGACTGTGAATGACTCTTAGGTGTAGTGAGATGCCTAGAGGAAATAAAAACATTTTGGTTTAAAGTCCTTTCCTGAAGAGAAGCATTTAACTTTGGTAATTAAGAATCAGCAGTACATAGCTATTCCTGTAATATCTTTGGGTAGTTTTATAACACACCCTTGAAAAAGGCCTTGATATATCAAAATATAGAGATGTGTGGTAATAGCAGTATGGCATTACTATTATTGCAACTATAGAATAAAAGCTGTAAGAGTCTTTCAATTTTTAGTGCATATAGCTCAATGTACTGTTTCACAATTACCCAGGCTGGCAAACTAAAGGGAGGCTTTCTTCCTCAGAAAGCCGTGAAACAAAGTGGGCTGAGCTTTAGGTGAGACTGGCTGAGACCTCACCTGAAATCTGAGTCGGAGGGACGTGGACTAGGCTCTGCAGACTTCTACTGCTAAAACAGTCTGCCAAGAAGAGAAATGGACATAACACAATGTAAGAGCAGTCAAAATTTTCTTACAGGCATGGGAGAAGAAAGCAGATGAACGACACAAGTGAGATGCGCCACATGTTTCTGTCCTGTTTTTCCTGTTTTGTACCAGCAAATGCAAAAAGTGACAGCACTATGCTGGAAATCAGTACCAGTATTCCATGATTAGATTGTAATGGACTTAGATCTTAATTTGCATAGAAAGATTATTCTGGTTTATTTAAACTAAAAGAAGCTACAGACTCCTAACTTGCACTCACCGAGCCAACGTTTGGTGTGCTTTAGGAAGTTACTTCCCCCTTTGCAAAGAACTGCCCCACAATGAGGGTCTGCAGGAAAAAACGTGCACCTGCATCGTCACTCTCTCTGCATTTTCTGCAAAACCCCACAACTTGGCAGTTTAATCTGCACAGTGTTTTGCAGGGGCTGAATCACAAGCACAAATTCCCTCCTGCTGGGTCTACTGTTGAGACAGTCATGGTTAGAACAGAGAAATACAGGCATTGGGGGTGAGGAAAGATCCTGATCTTCAGCAAGATAAGTAACTGATGGAAAGTCAGCTTCCAGCAAACTATGAGCTCTTCTTCCACAAAACCCAGGAAACAACAACTAAAACACAACCAAAAAACCACAACCAAGCAAACAAAAAACTCAACAAAAAATCCCCAAACAACAATCCTATACTTACATGGTTATTGGTAGCTTCAGTTCTAGATTCTGAGATGAGATGAGAAAACAATTCCTTTGCCTGCAAAAAGCCATTAGCCTTTTCCTGGCAGCTGCTACCTCTGAGGCGGAGGAAAGCCTTTTATATGTGGTGGGATCCAGCTCCATAGTCTTTAAAGATGTCGAAGTCACTGAAACTGAAGTGTAACAGTGTTATGATACAAGCAGCAGAAAAAATGAGGTGGCAATTTTTTAGATCTACCTTCTCTGTATGATGCAATGCAAGAAAACCAACTGGAAACCTAAATCCTACTGTTCTTCAGTAAACACAACACATTTGCTGTTCTCATACAGCAGTCAAAATGTTATCTGAAATGCATGAAGGAATTCTGTTCCAAAAAGCTCCAACCCCCTAGTAAAAAAATACTGGCATTACATCAAATGTTAATTGTTTCTTGGTGGGTTTTTTTGTTTGTTTTGGTTTAGTTTGGTTTGTTTTTTTCCCACAAATCTCACAAAACATTGGATCTTTCTGATAAGCTGGATATCCTGGCTCTCTACAAATGTTGGAAAGTGTGTTTATACTCAAATTTCTTATGTTCCTCAGAATGCTTTCCTGGGCTGTGTGTTTTATGCTGACTTGTCTCCAAGTCTTTTATCATTATTTGGATTCAGAGTGGTTACTTTGAGTTAAAGCTTAGCAGGGTAGTTTTGCATGGTTTATATTTTTACATAACCCATGTCTATGTATAACACATTTAGTTGAAACAGCAAGGAAATAATTATTTAGCAAATTACGCTGTGCAGCCCTGGCATCAGCAGTTATGGTGAAACTGCGAGACACTAACAAACCAGTAAAAGAGGACATTTTCCTTCTAAAATTCCAAACCAAGTTACAGTGTGCAGCAAGTAATCAAACTCCAGTTTATCCTATTACAAACCTCATTGTGATTTGGATTTAATATTAAATTGTTATTTGACTTTCTGGCAAAAAATAAGTGTCTGAACTATCTGACTACGGATTATGTTTTGCAGCCTCTACATTCTCTTTCTTCCTCTGTCTTTCCCTCTGAACGAAATCCAGTGATGTCCAACATGAGTCGCAGCAGCGGCTTTAGCTGCACGTTTCTAAATTTGCACGTTTCTAATTTTAATAATGTATTCTGAATGGAATGGGCTATTACATTTCTGTGTGTCTTATTAATAAAGATTACTATCTTCTGAACAACCTGCTAAACTTTCTCTTACACAGTAGTCTCCATGGACAACTGATCAGAGGATAGATTGATGATTCTCAAGAAACCCACATTCTCCACAATTCATGTAGGTTCCCAATGACCTCTCCATTTTTCTGGCAAAGCTGTACAAATCTGCCCAGTTCATTTGCTTTCCCTGGGTGATAAGGTTTTCCACACAATATTCCACACTGGGATTGGTGGTTTAGTCCTTTGTCTGAATAGGCTCCACACCTAACACTTTTGGCCTGAAGAGATCCAATTAAGTCAGACTGCTACACTCTGCAAACTATCCGGCCACACCATCAGCAAATACTTCCTGTCAAATGGCCTCAAACGTGTCTTTTCCACCTGCCTTAGTTTTCTGTCATGGTTTAACCCCATCTGGCAACTAGCACCACACAGCCACTCACTCATGCTTGCCTGGTGGCATGAGGGAGAGAATTGGAAAAGAGAAATCTCATAGGCTGAGATAGACAGCTTAACAAGTAAAGCAAAGCCACATGCACAAGCAAAGCAAACCAAGGAATTCATTCACCACTTCCCATCGTCAGGCAGGTGTTCAGCCATCCCCAGGACAGCTGGGCCCCATCACTCATAACAGTGACTTGGGAAGACAAACACCATCACTCTGAATGTCCCCCACTTCCTTCTTCCCCCAGCTTTATATACAACTGAGCATTATGTCATAGGGTCTGGAATAACCCTTTTGTCAGTTGGGGTGAGCTGTCCCAGTTGTGTGCCCTCCCAACTTCTTGTGCACACCCAGCCTAGTTGCTGGTGGGGCGGAGTGAGAAGCAGAAAAGACCTTGACTCTGTGTAAGCCCTGCTCAACAGTAACTAAAACATCCCCGTATTATCAACACTGTTTCCAGCACCAATCCCAAACGAAGCACCATACCAGCTACTATGAAGAAAATTTACTCTATTCCAGCCAAACCCAACAAATTTTCCTACCAAAATAATGACAAAATACAACCACTGATCCTTGGACACCAGGAAACTGAAGGGAATTTTCTGGCCAGATGGATTTTCTCCATGCTGTCCTGGCCATTTGAAATTGGGGTGGCCAAGAAGGACATTGGCATTGTGCCATGATGGGAATGCTCTGACCACACTCCCAGAAATGGCTTTGAGGACATGCTTCTGTTGACATGTATAAAATGCTCTGTCTTTCTGTTCTGAGTCTGGGTAGGTTATTGGTGAAAATATTTGGCTATTCAGGGAGGGGGTGAAAGAATCAGAAAGTAGGTTTGTATCTGGCAGGTTGAGTTGTGTCTGCCAAGGCAAAGGCACAGCCTCAGTCTAACCCATACTGAACTTCCAGATCTGAAGCAGCTTTCTGAGTTCTGCCTTCCTCATTACAGACTTAACAAATTACTTGATCCTTTGGCTACTGTAGAGCAAGAAGACAGTCACAGGTTCTTAAACAGATAAAGGCTTTGAGACTGTAGTTTTCTTCAGATTTTCAGATCAATTTTCTAGATTTTTTCCAACCACTGCTGTGTTGTCTGCAGATTCTGAATGTTTCTTCTTCTTCTCAGAGATGCCCCGCAAAAAAGTACCACATAAATGTACGTTACTTTCATGTTGATTTATTGTGATTTTTTTTTCCCCTCAAATAAATACAACTTTGCTGCCTGGCATTCAGTCCTGTTCTTCTGAACATCAAAATGGTACTTCAGCCTTCCAGCCTCTGCAGCTGAAAATAAAAACGGATAGGAAGGTGACTGAGCAGGCAGGTGCAGTAACAAAAATGTAGCTCCACTTTCTCCTCTAGGTATATTTTATTTCTCTCTGATTTTTTTATTTCTTCTATTTTCTCTGTGTATTATTCTTTGCACATCTGCAGAATTGGGGGTAAAACTGTGATTGCTTACTGTCAGCCCCGGTATCTTAGTGGTAACTGTCAAATGTGGAACTCAGCAGTACCAGTACCAGCTCTGCTAGAGGTGTGTGAGCAAGCTGCTCTTTGCTAAACCCATCAGTTTCAGATGTCTTCCCCCCTTCTCAGTTTTTTCTTTGCTTCTGGCCCAGATACCGTAAGAGGCACATATGGAACCAGACTAGCTATTCTGTTTTTTTCCAGTTGGGATGCAGAAAGAGATCTCCTCAGTAAAAAAAAAAAAAAAAAATAAAATAGATTGTCTCTACTTAATTTGGATTATCAGAAAAAAAATTAAAAATCAAATGCTGAGGAGTGTGAACATTTCAAATGTAAGCAAACCTGACCCCCCCAGACTTTCTACAAAAGGTACTGCTATGAAGTCTGCCTGACATGATGGTGGTGAAGACTGCAAATTTCCCTCTCTGAGAAACTTCCATACCATCAAAGAAACAGAACAAGTAAAAATCAAGTAATCCTCTTCACTTTAGGCTAATCGTAGCCACTCTTGAAGCTGTAACACAGTGCTGAAGAGACAATTTTTTTGGAAAGTTTTCAGTGCTTCTGAAAGTACTGTAGGATATCTGCCACAGGGTACTTTTGTGTTTAGCTTGCTGTCAGAAATTTCTGGTCACCAGCCCTCTGAAAATTACACCTTCCATATGAACCTGTCAGGCAAAGGAAGGCTGATGGCTACCAGCAGGCAAAGCTGCTGATGGGCAAAGAAAGACCTTGAATATCTGAGAGGTTAATGGGTGTGCTCACCACAATTCAGCCTCGTGCAGAGTAGGAGAGGTGAAACAGCAGGAACGTTATCTGGAGCTTTAGATCAAGATTAACAGAAGGTGAGCCACAGGATCCATGGGTTTCTGGGGCTGGGGCTGCAATACAGCAGCTTCATTTTCAAGTTATGTCCGTCAGGAAGAAACAAACAGCAAGAAACCCCTAACAGGAAAAGCCATGAAAACAAGGAGCAAATTTAAGATGCACTGGTATGATGGTGCTGAGAGGGAGGCAGGAAACTGAGCCAGCTTGGAAAAAAGAAATTACCTCTTATTTCTTCTTATTGTGTTGAAGGAAACAAAAATTTGTCGACATCCCATAAAAAGAAGGATTGCATGCAAACAATACTTGACTACATCACAAGTTTGTCTTTCTAGCAGAAACAAGTCATCAAGACCTTGAATATTGACTAATCATTCATGTTAACATGTTTGGGGGGGATTAATGAAGAATGTGCTCTGTGAAATCTCATTGTGTTACACTGTGTTAATTGTGATTTCCACCTTTTCTGAATTCTAAATGTTTCCAAAGAAGACACTGGTCCTGGGTCCTGGTGTAATGAATTAAGCCTACCAATGTACTTTACCAATGCCTGCTTTGGTTAGTGCTTGCAGACCCTTAGAGAGATCCATAGACTTTCTACACATCTGTGATTGGGAGATAAAAATAAACAAGGTATGCTTGTGATCACCTGCTATCATGTATCTTTCCATGTGTATTTCAATAAAACTTACTGAAAATAACTCATAAGCAGAGTGACAAAGGTAGCCTGGCCTGATAGTTCCATTTTTCAATTTATGTATTTGTATTTTAGCACAGCACTTTTTTTCATTCTATTACAGAAATTTCTTAGGTAACTCTTGCCCTACACATTGTAAACAGTGCATCAGTACACGTGTGAAGATGATTTCACAGGGCTTAGAGAAGTTTACATCACTGTATCCTCCCAAAAGCAAAGGCAACAAAAGTTAATGATATCTATCTCTTGCTTCCACACAGAAATACCCCAGGAGACTGCAGAGATTACATATAGAGGGATCGTTTCACTCATGACTGGAATCCATTCACCTCTGTATCATCTCTGTGCTTTGCAATCTCCTGTTATGTGCATTAATGGACCAATAAAACATTCCTTGGTATGCTTTAATACTACAGAATATTTCTACCTATGGTAGATCCCAACTGAGTGAAATGATTCATCTTGTTCTTTTCTTTTTGGAGGTTTCAAGATGTTTATTTTTATATTTGACACATTTCGGCATAAACTGCTCAGGCAGATATCTCAGCTTGTGAGCATCTTTAAGATAACAGTTTGGTTCTTTCATTCTATAAAAGTCAGGTCACTAACAGCTGTGCATCCCAATGATCACAAAGAAAATGCTTTCTTATGAAGTATCTCTCAGAATACTGTAAAAATAACACTGAGAATACTCCATAATCCAGATATATTTGAACTTGATCCACCTCTTTAATCATCTCCTTGACAGAGAAGGATTTACGCACTTAGTTGTATCAATGGTCCCTGCAGAAAAGTGGGAAATCATCTTGACTTGATCCAGTTCCTATGATGTATATGTTTTTAAATTTAAGCAGGTGAACAATTCTGTTTAAGCTAAATAATTCACTCATGCTTAATTTTCAGAATATGTTTTAAAAGCTTTAAAGTGGGACTATAATCTTCAGACATTTCTTTCACTGTCAGTTTTTCCCCTCTGGTGTCGGATTATAAAACAAGTAGAGATTAGTTCTTTGAGCTGAGGTTCGATTCTGCTGTCCTTATAGACTCTGAGCAACACTTTGTCTGTTGAGAAATTCATAGAAATCAGTGAGGTCAAGTGGTAGTCAACCTTGAAACTCTTTAATTATAATTTTCAAAGCTTTCCAGGCTGCTAAACAGGCTGCTGAAAAAACACTAACCCTTGCAGACTTTCAAGAGTGCAAGAATAAATTTTCTTGAGAGAGTTTTTGCATGACAAAGGCTAGAAATATGAATATAATCTCTTCATAATTTTTAAAGTCTCTTAAAAATATGTATTGACCATACTGAGGAAATCTAGAAGGAATCCCCTCACTTCCAATTTATGTCTTCCCAGCACTTAATATAGCATGTAGTGAGCTACATGAACTACAAGTTTTCAGTTTCCTGAAGGTTTCAGGACACTTAGCAAGACCCGGTTGCTGCTAGGCTATGAACTGAGGCAGATGTTGGCAGCTGTTACTTGCTTCCTCTATGTTTTTAGACCTCTACTTGCCTTGTCTTTCCTGAGGTTTCTGCCTGAGGAGTATATAGTAGCTCTTCCCGTGTTCAGCCACAACTTTGCTTTGTCAATCCTGGATCTACTTTGCATTCCCAAATCATTACAGGTCCTCTGTTCTTTTAAAGGCTCATTATTGAAGCACAGATTCCTTTTGCTTTGGATTCTTCTCTTTGACACATCTTGGCTCTACTTTACTTGCCCCAGTGGTTTTAATTTACCCTTTTAATTATTGAATTTGTTCTGCTGTCCCTTAGTTCTCTTCACTAGTCCCTTCACAGAACATCAGCTAACATAAATCAGCATAGCTCTCCTGATCCTAAAATGCTTTTTCTGAAATGCTGCCACCTGGTAGGAGACTGTGTACCATTCACACCAGTGCATGTTGCTCTGGGAAAACACTGCAGCATCATGTTTGTTTGTGGCAGTTTGGCTTCCACAGGGTGCTGTAACCAGTGTGACCAGATATAGGTAGGACATAGCAGCTTTATTTCAAACACCCCCAGCCTCCCTGCATTTTCTCTCAATTCTCTAACCTTCACCTTTGTTGTAATTTCTGTGTTGTGAGCACAGAATTGTAGATCATTGGATAGTTAGGTCTGAAGGGGCCTCCTCCTGCCCAAAGCAGACAGCTCTGAGATCAGACTGTGTTGCCCAGGGCTCTTTCCAGTTGAGTCTTAAAAACCTCCAAGGATGGAGACTGTGCAATGCCTCTTGGCATAACCCTCCAAAGTGTAACTGGCTTAATAGCATCCTTCTATATCATCTTTCTGACGTCTTGTCAGGACCTTGGTGTGCTTTGCTAGCATTTATTCCCTTGCTTGGTATTTATGAGCCAACCTTAGTGCATCAACTAAGGGATATATTCTAAGCAGTACCTGACTTCTGCTAGCATTGACAACAAAGGTAAAATGAAAGGGATTTGGGCTGTATCCATTGTAAAGAAAGGGAATGCAGTCTGGGATTGAACAGCAGCTTCTGCTATTACCCAAGTAGGTACACAAAATGTGTCTCAATTTACTCTGCATAATTTATTTGCCTGAAGTAGAATTGCTGTTGTTGCCTTTGCATTTAACAACAATAACCCCCCAAATTTTAAAGCTGCACAAATGCAGTTTTAAAAAGACACATTCATAAATATTTTTCTACATCTAGCGATGGATAAAAATATTTCAAATCTTGGACCAGCATTTATTTAATTAAACATTAATTATCTTGTAGCATTTCAAGTCAAATTAACGGCTATATCAAAGAAGTGGGAAAAAGAGAGTGTGTCTTAGTCATGAGACGCGTCAACATTTCTTAACGAACATTTTGATAAAAACAGAAAGAAAAAGAAAACATCATGTTAATAATGTTAAGGATGACCTTAACATTTTGGATGCTGAGACTGTCTTAGTTTTCACTTCCTTATGTGGGGTAATATTTATTTTAGTGATCATTTGAATTTGCAAAGAGAAATAAAATAGTAGAACAATGCACGCTAGACTCAGGACAGAATTTTTTTTGTAAGAGATCATGTTTTAACACTTTCAGCTGTGTTCAGCAGCTGACTACTTCTGGAGTTATCTCACTGGAGTTATCTTAAGTGGTAGTGGTGTAATATACTATTGTATCAAAGTGATGAAGAAGTGTATTCAGTTAGTCTCTCACTGGAAGCACATAGCTTCACAGAACTCAAATTTATTTCACTATGACTGTAGGAAAGGAAACACATTACAATGTGGCTTCAGAAGGGTTTTCTAAAATACAGTGAGACAAATTTTGCCACTTTTACTTACTTTAAGTAGTATCTTGAATGAAGGTGGCAGGAAATAGCCATGCAGTACAGCTGTATGGACTAATTGTTTATCTGATTTCTGGCATTATTCCTCACATTTTCCCCTCCACTGTCAAGCTTTTATAGTGAATGATTTTGAGTCATTTACTAATATCCAAACTCATGACTTTTGAGTCCTTATCTCTTCGTTGTAGTTGCAGTAATGCAACTGTGTCTCTAAATTACAAGGCCAGTTAGTAGTGACTCAGATCCTCTTTTACTCACCAATAGTCAGCCTGGCAGAGTAGCTTCAGAAGGTGTTTTATTAACAAAAAGTGGCATTTTAACAGCTGTTTATCTTATTGCCCCATTTCTCTCTTTTTGCCTGCAGAACTAAGTGGAGGTCTCTTTTAGATGTTATTATAATAGTAATTTTTAAAATAAATAAATAACCAAATTATTCTGAGAAGGTGCCTCCATTTTCATCCTAACCAAAAAAATCCTATCACAACTTGTTTGTACAAAGCTTTGTCTTGTATCTTGCAGACATCTATCTCACCTGGCAAGGTTTCTTATTCCGTCAGGTTACAGGTTCTCTTAAAATGCCCTTGATTTTGGTGCAAGTTGATTGTTTTATCAGTACTTAAGATTTTAGACTTCTCCTTTTTTCCTTCATTGGGCTTTATCTCAGGCCCTGGAACAAAGACTGTGGTACAGAGACACAGAATAAAGCCCTAGGGAGTTCAGTTCACCTGTGTGCATGCTTCATGGCAGGATCAGCTGTGTCTATGTCATTCCTGGCATGTCACTTAGCCTCTTCCTGAAGACCTCCAGTAGCAATGACTCCAAAATTTCTCCACAGAATCTAATCAGTTAGAAACTTCATTTCTGACATCTAACATAAATCTCCCTTGCTGCAATGTAGATATTATTATTATTATTATTATTATTATTATTGGGGATGTGAAGATTGGGGGCAGTCTTGTTGGCAGTTATCAGGACATGGTAGAGTTTAGTATGATACAAGGAAGAAACAGGGCAAAAAGTACTATGGCAACTCTGAACTTCAGGAGGGCTAACTT
>JAAGNO010027520.1:20875-40304 GCA_033439905.1 Ceryle rudis
AGGCCCCATCCCTGGAGGTATTTAAGCTGAGGCTGGACAAGGCTCTGAGTAGCCTGGTCTAGTTGAGGGTGTCCCTGATCACTGCAGGCGGGCTAGACTAGATGACCTTCCAGCCCTAGCCATTCTATGATTCTGTGTTGAATAAGACTGGACCCAGTACTGACCCCTGGGGAACACCACTAGGTACAGGTCACCAGCTGGACTCTGCACCACTGATCACAACCCTCTCAGCTCTATTGTTCAGTCAGTTGTCAACCCATCTCACTGTCTGCTCTTCTAACCCACACTTCCTGAGCTTATCCACCAGGATGTTATGGGAGACAGTGTCAACAGCCTTGCTGAAGTCAAGGTAGACAACATCCACTGGTCTCCCTGAATCTACCCATCCAGTCACTTCAGGATGAGGAAGATTATGTCCCTAACAATATTTACTGTGACATAGTATACTACTGTCTATCTTGAATTATGGCAGAGAAATTACAGCCAGACAATATGATATGCAATTAATCATTAGTATTACAGAATACATTATCCAGGCTTATTCATTCTTGCAGGTTAGGAAAACAACAGGCTGGCCACCAGAGAATTAGCAAACAGTTCCCTGACATCTTTTTCCTCATTCCATATCTCCTCTCCCACCTGCCCTCATTTCTTCTCTCTGATTGCTCTGATGTCCTTGTTGATGAGGCACTAATAATAACAAGGGTGCTAACCTATTTTCTTCAAAATATTAGTCACAGAGCACCACCATGGTGCCAGGTGGCAGCTGCCAGTCAGGCAGCGGGTTGAAGCAGAATGAGAGGGAGTGCATTTGCAATTTCTCTCTAGTTTTGTTTTACTCTTTTCATTTGTGTTCAGGGACAAAGAAAACTGAGAGTAGGAATGGAGTAGAGGAGAAGAGATTTTTCAGAGAAAACAGAAAAGAGCAACCAGTTTGAAAACATTGGCTGACCTGTTCCAACCTGGCTCTGCTTCATGTTTTGTGTGAATTACTCTCAAAGTGTTTCTGAGCACCTCTGAGGTTGATGAGATGCGGGAACAGCAAAGAAACTGGAGCCTGAACTCCACCCCCAGTGAATGAATGAAAAATGAACTCTACAGCTACAAGCTTTCATGACTTACGCTTGATGGAGTGGGTTATTCTTTTATAGCTATAGCAGCTCTTTCTCCATTTAGGAATTGTCCTTTAGAAAGAATGTATCAGTAGAGGTACCAAGCTGCAAACACCATAATTTTATGTTAATGGCTAGCAATCCTTCTAATTTCTTTAAAAAGCAGAAAATACCCGTACTCTGTTTGCTGAAATTTGCTCATTTTAAATGGAAAACCAAAAGTCTGTATCTGTGTTATACATATTGTCACAGTACGGATATGTTTAGGAATACAAACCAAAACAGTTCAAAAGAGGTCATCCAACAGAAATCAAACATTTCATATTGCTTTTAAATATGTGGGCTAACCCAGGAAAGTTTTGGAATGAAATGTCATTACAGCACAGATCAGAGTGATTGGTCACTAAAACAGTGCCCTCAATCTGCATTTGTTTTGACAGTGTAAGGTACTATCTCAGAACTGATGTACTTAACCCTGTCTCACACATGCATGCAGAGGCTATTTTCCAGATAATTCTTACATTCCAGTTAGCCTGTGCTGAAATGTTGCCTGAAGAAGTTGTCAGGTCTATTCTGTGAGTATATGTGTTTTCTTCCTATGCAGGTATGAACAGCCTACAGCTAAAATAGCCTCTCTGGGAAGAAAAAAAAAAAAAAAAAAAAAATTCTCCTGTATCTTAATTTAAAAGGATTAAAAGAAATACTTATTCCTTTCCCTAAATTTTAAGAAATTCAAGAAAGGAACAGCTCCAGCCTTGCACTTCTAGAAGACAGAGCATCTGCTTGTCTTACTGTTTTCTAAACAGCAGAAAGGCTTGATCTGTTCTTAAATGCTGCTGAATGTACGTGCTTCACATAATCTCTCTTTCTTCTGTTGAGATCACTGTGAGACAGGTTCTAAGTCATTAGCCAAAAGCAGTGTTTTCTTAAGAATAAGGCCAGGAACCACCTAATCTCTCTGAAAATTGTTCTGAGAACTAATCTATTTAGCTCAGGAATCTTCTGTCAGATGCCAATAACAGCCACAAAGAGTTGAATCAGATTATGTGAGAGGACTTTCTCTCAATAAAATTAAAGTTTGAACTCCTTTCTAGTACGTTGCTTCTGTATGCAGCTCCTTAAGTTTTAAATACGCTTCTCTTAGTGACTTTTAGAGATGTCATTTCCCTGGTACAGCTCACAGAAGTCCTTGAGAATATGGGCTCACTGCTATCTTTTTATTTAGGAAAACAGGAAAGGCACATTAAAAAGACACACAAAAAGCAGACCTACCTTTATGTACAAAGGGACAAGATGGGCCCCTGGAGTTTATGTGCTGCACAGCAAAGCACCACCCACTTTACATAGGAGCAGCTTTTCAGGGCATCAGTACAGTGGAAAACGGAGTGTGGTGCGGAGCTGCTAACGCTGATTTGTCCATGTTGTATATGACAGCACCACGCAGAGGAAATTGATTAGTCCTTGGCACCCCTTGAAAGGGCTTGATAACTTTGTAGCAGCTTAGGAGCAGCTGTCTTTGCTTCTGTTTCTGCAGGTATTGCAGACTTTGGTACCCAAGCTTCTCTGCACTGACAGGGATACACCATGCCTTGATGCTCTCTGTGAAGGCTGCCTCTCCTTCCTTATCTGATTGGTCATTTGTGAAGAACTGGTTTGTCAGGCCCTATATTGATGTTGAGCTAGTTGGTTTTGTATTGGGATATCAGGTCTGCTTCTGCTGTGCTATAGGAACTGCAGTCACCATCTGTCATGTCTCTGTACAGTGAATTCTCCGCTGCTAACAGTCTGGTTAACACTGACTGCAAAGTTCACTGCGCTGCTATCTCAGCAAACAACCTCCATCTGGGACCCCTTTCTACACAGATGTAATTTGAATACTTTTTAGGACACTATTCATTCTCCAAAAAGCCAATCCACAATGTACTACTGATGTTGGAGTTTGATACTAAGTCCGAATCTGCTACATATAATCTTTGAGTCATTTGCTCCATGTCATATCCTGCACACATCCTCAGACCCCCTTTCAAGTTCAATACCAATGGCTCTCTCTCACCTTTGCAGCTCCAAAACAAGTCTCACACCCAGTAATAAAATCTATCCGGCAGACTTCATGATAGATATAATATTGTCACCTGGGTAAATGAAGCTTACCAGAGATGCTTATTTTCCATCTTTAGAGGGGAGTGGTGGCAGAAAATTCTCTCTCTTGGAATCCACCAAGCTTGGGTTTGTATCATGATATTAAAGCTAATCTCTGATTTTTCAGTACCTCTACCTGCCAATCACACTGAGGAAACCTATACTATTCAGAAAGGAAGACTGTTTATGAGGCTACATGATTCAAGCAAGAGACAGACAAGAAGAGGAGAGGTTGGATAGAGCTGTATTATATCCTTTTTTATAAAGAAAACATTTGTGTTGGCTACTGTCCTAAGAACTGTCAAAGTGATTGCTGTAGGAGCACACCATATGGGTTTATGATCTACTTCTCTTAAAGTGGAAATACAGTATTCACTCCTTTCAAACAGATTGGGAATTGGTATTTTGACAGAATATCTCGTAAAAACTGTCATGAAACATAGTTCAAAATAAAAACAAAACACTAGTTAATGGTTCTTTTATTTTACATTTTCTTTCTTTCTTGAGAAGCAATATAGTTTCAAAGTAGTTTATGTATAAATCTCTTTAAAAAATCCCTATTTGATATCACTCCATTTCCTTTCCTTTGCCTTTCTCTCTTTGCTTTCCATGCTCCTCTACAGGGTTTAGTGAGTGAGATGTGAGTTACATTGACAGAACAAACATGATAAATTCCTGCTGCCCTATGAAATTTGTTCAGTAGAGTTCCTCTGCTGCTGCGAATCTTAATGCTGTTCCCAGGCAGTGTTTTCAATCCATCAGATACTGTACAGCTGCATATGTGCACCGCAGCGGGAAGATTTATGGGCTCCTATTTTTAGGATTTCATGTTTTGGCACCTCCATGCTGTTCATTTGCCCAAACTGTATTCTGCTAATTAAACCTTAAGACCTAAATTATAATGTACTTAGGGATGTTCAACAAATGAAGCAATGCAATTGTCTGAACACTTCTTGATTGCATGAATTTATATATGAAAAAGCTTTCTTGTGAAGATACTATAATGCCATATTTTTCATTTGGAAAGGCAAACATATATTGCTTTTTTACTAGTCTTTCACTACACGGTTATGTTATTTTTGTTCTTTCAGTATATTTAATATATGTATACACTTGATGTCAATGATACAATAGATTTTGGCTTGAAAAACTCTGGATGAGGACTTTTTAAACAGACACACCATCTTGGGGAGCCTCCTCTGCAGAGGTTACACAAGAGCTGAAAATACAAAAGTTAGAGGAAAGCAGCAGGATAGTTTTATGCCTAAATGGCATTGGCAGCCACTGGAAACTCTTCCGTCTGTAAGCTGAGCCCCAGCTTGCTTATGTTAATATTCATCTCATGTTTTGTCACATCATTATCTTTTATAATTAGCCTTGCTTAGCAGTCTGTCTTAAAACAACACACTCAACCTGTAAGTCTTCTGCTAGCCCTAGCAAAGAATCCTATTTACCTTAACATAAAAAAATCACTTAATAATCATCTCATACAGCCTCATTTTACCTAGAAGCTGCATTTTTAGTTATTTAGTATACATTGATTAGTAATGTAACACAACATTGATTCTCATCCACAGATGACCCCCAGTTTTCTTGTCTGAAAGCCTTAAGGGTGAAAACTAAATTGTTTGAAAATGTTTTAAACTTTTACATTAGGGTGGTGCTATTACAAAGTTAAGTCCTTTTTTTTTTTTTTAATTTTTATTTTTAATGGAGAATAACTTAATGAAAAAATTAAAACGTGAAGCAGAAGAAATCCTTGATGAAGAGGATGGAAAGAACAGTTTAAGACTTCAGTAAAGCAGCGAGAAATGAATCTACCCAAACTCAAGAACCCTGTGATGCACCGAGTTTAGGACTAATGGAGAGCTAAGTTAAATTTCTCATCTTATTAGGATTATGCAGATTGAATGAAGAAATCTAATATAACAGACAATCCTTTTCAAAAGCAAGTCTTACCAACAGTCTGGAATTTCCAGGCATTGAAATGAGATAAGGGGATGAGAAAGGCTAAACTGGAGAAGGATAAAAAAAGATAAATTTGGGGCGTATTAATACAGAGTCACTGCAGCATGAATCCACCCTTTCCAGTTCATACCCAGGGAAACCTGGACATCACTCTTTGTCCTTCTCCATTTAACGGGAAATAGATAGTTCTGTAGCCCTGTCTCCTTTGCTTATAGGACAATAAAGAAAGTACTGGTTAAATCTTTACTTTGAGAGAAAAGTAAACATCAGAGACTAGAAAAACTCAATGATGTGAGAAGGGAAGTAGTTGTAAAGAATCATGGAAACATTATGTGGGGAAGTGAACCAGAAGTATCACCAAAACCAGTCTGTGTTTCTGGTTCATTGCCAAGCCCTGCAACTAGATCCCTTATCATTCTCCCTTCTGGCCTTCCACATAAAAAATGTAAAGAAAATTCATTGCAGAAGTTGTGCTCTTCCCTTCAGTCTCGAGAAGTTTAGGGAAAAAATTATACACTTCATCTTTAGGTTTTACTCTTTTCTAGAAATACCTGGGCTGCCACACCCCAAGGGTAGTGATACCAGTGTGAATTTATAGAGCTATTTAACTAACAAGGTATCATCAAAGCCTTCTCTGAATCCCAGTTATCCTGTCTGGGTTTGGAACAGGTCTGTCTGAATAGAAAGAAGGAGAAGTAGCCCTCGGCAAGGGCATGCTCATGAAGGCAGGCGCTCTTTTCCTCCTGTTGACTCCCCACTGCGGTTTCCAAGGTGCTGCCATTCGGACATTCATAATGCGCATTTCTTACTGTAGGTATTGCTGGGTTGCCTTCTACTTTCAGAAGCATGGAAAGCAAACTGTTTTTTTAATACACTTGCTAGGAAGTGGTGGCTTATCCCATCTGAAGGTACAATATTTCCATTCACTGGGAACTTGGGAGCTGGAGCAGCTCTAAGACGATGTTATGCAATGGTAGTATGCTCTGCTTAAAAGATAACCCAATTGCTTCACTGTGGCAACAGTTAAAAAATGGATTAAAAAGTCCATGGTGTTTTTCAGAACTGGATTTTGAAGAAGTACATGACACAGCAGTTGTGTCAGATGCTTTCTTACACCATCATCATCCAAAGAGATGCTCGGTACATATCCATATCTATCTAATTGACTGGCAATTAGATTTAATAGACTGGTCATTAAAATATGGCAACTAGCTATTGCTTAATTATGGTTAAGTGACAGCATAAATCCTACCCATGTCTCTATTTCCCTTCATCAAAATAAGAATGTTTCTCTATGTTACAGAGCTGATGTTGTGTTACTTGATATTAGACAGAGAAATGCAAGATGCGTGGTGAATACTTATTATCAGCATCATCAGCCTGTTCTTACGTGTGCTGCATAGTTTATTAGATGATCCTCATGTTCCCTCCTGTCCTTAAAAATGTGTAAATCCATTTGACTCAAGTTACACTCATCAGGAAAGAGGGCATCTAGAAATCCCGTCTACAGGACTTCATCTAGAAGTCCTGTTTACCAGTAGACTATTCCTTCCTAAATTCAAAAGTTGCGGGTGTCACTGTAGTAGCTCATGTCCACCTATGAGCTTTATTATAAAAGTTAGAAGAGTGGTATTGCAAATTCGCCTGGGTATTTTATCAAAAAAGCAAATCTGCAGAGCTGTGTTTGTATCCTTGGAGATAATTAATCAAAGGTGATAGAAGGGACCAGAGTATAAAAGAATACACTTTCTAAGAGTCCCCTAGCTGGAATGTAGACAGGTTTTTCTTTTTGTGCTCTAACCTTCATCTTGTCTAGAGGTGACAGGAGGACAGTTGTTATTAGCTATAGAAGACTTTCTGTGAGTTTGGTTTGTTGGTGCTTTCTCTTTTCTGGCTTTATATCCATGACACATAATATCTCCAGTGGCCCAGGCAACTCCTTTGATCATTATTGTATTCCACAATATATGCAACACATGCATAAAATGTCAACAATTATTTACGCACAATATCCTGCACTGTACAATGAAAACAGTGACTACATGCAGAAGATGAGCGAATTGTCACACTCTCTTTGAAATATTGTATTAAATAACCCTATGATGCCTTATTTCTATTCAATGTCACACTGGTTGCTTCAGGGCATAATTGGTTGGCTTATTCTTCAGTGCTGCCAGTTATTTTATAAAATCATAAAACTGACTCTATCTCCGTAGTCTCTGTAATGCACAGGTACTGATGGGATTATGTTTTGTGAGTGTTCTCACAGACACGGAAATTTTTACTAAATCAGGGGATGTCTTTTTTGTTCTGTGGAGATCATAGTTTGGAGAAAGTTTGTTCTATGACAGTTTTCAAATCTGGAGGGATATTTCTGTGAACTCATTAAAAATATATTAATTTCTTTGATAACTGTATTTGACTATTTTCTTTTCAAGCAGAAGGATCTTAACGGCATTGTTGCCGTTAACTACATATTGGCTGGCACCAATAACTGAACAGAGAAGGGAAATAAACCCATGAAGTTCAAGCTGATGTAATTTTTTTCTAAAAAAAAAAAAAAAAAAAAAAAAAGAATAAGTATTTGGGTTATTTGCATACACCTAGGTATAGAATTTAATGCAATCACCATGGACAACATGCCCTATTAGAGCCTGCTATTAAAAGTCACAATTTTTAGGCTGCTCCATGATACAAGTGTACCTGCTTTAATTCTTTCATAATTATTAAATAATTTTCAAGTTAGCAATGTGTTTTACATGCTAAGATAAAAATACCACTGAACTAAAGATAGGACAGTTTTATGTGACATATTAAAACATTCCTCAAATTTTAAATCAATTTTAATTCTGACAAAAAAAGTCAGCTATATTATTTCTAAAGTTGCCCACTGCTTTGAGTGAACAGAGGCATGGGGCTTTGTTCTTTCTAATATATTTCTCCAACAGCCTTCAAAGCATGGCAAGAATTGCTTTTAAGCAAAGGATCCCTGCAGTGTGAACAGCAGTTATCTCCATGTAATTAGAAATACATGCCTTTTTAGTTCACTAAAACAATTAAAGCAGGGTAAATATCGGGGACAAATGTATATTAATATACATTGCTCTAAGAAGAAAAATCTAATTTTGACTGCATTGCTGCTTTCATGCTTCTTGCATAGCTGTATCTTGAGATTTAAAAACCTTTATGTTACAGATAGTTGCAATAACTGATACTTTTTATCTCCCCAAACCTACTTGATTTCTTATCTCAGTTATCTCAGACCATTGCAGCTTATGAAGACAAATTCATGTTTGAACTTTCCGTTGGTTAAAATGCTTCATTAATTATGTCTATATAATATATAATAACTGAACAGAGGTTTGATGGAGCAGGTCTAAAATGCAGTTTAGGAACCTTGCAAGAAATGCAAACATGAGTAGAGCCTTTGTGGACTTTGGGAGGAGGCACAGGGGAACTTTGGCCTCAGGTGTATTTTCACCATTGTAATGAGACACAAGCACACATATGTTGGTGGCTGGTGCTAATGGTAGTCACAGAAGCTACAACTTTCTCAGTCTCTCTTGATACCTCTGTACTCGCAACTGATAGTAGAGGACATCCAGAAGAATGCTCCAGAGACTCCTAATGGTTTATTGTGTCTCCTTTGCTATTTAAACTGGAGCGGTGCTGGAGCAAGAATGAAAAAAAAGTCTCCATTTTAAGTAATAAATTATTTTCTGAAGAAAAATGTCTTCAACTTGACTGTGAACAAAACCCTGAAATCTTGAAATGGTAATCAGAAAATGTGTACGAATTTAATAACCACCTATATTTAATTTGCACAACTGACTGCTCAGAAATCAAAATGGGACACTGTTTTTATAATATTTTTGAGTCAGAGATTTGTGAGGACTGGATTTTTCTCACAGCTTTTCTTATCACGCTAGCATATTCCAGAAATTCTAAATTTCCTGCCTTCTAAGTAATTTTCATTATGTCAGGAGAGCCTTAAAAACAGAAGGCCTTCAATGTGATAGACCAGTCTAAGTCACAACAGGAATAACTTTTGCTCTCACTGCTTTTGCTAAGGTATTTCCCCAACCCCATTTCTTTGACATACTCCTTCCTTCTATTCGTATCCCTTTCCAACTTCCCCTTTTCTACCACATGCAGTTGTGGCCACATTTAAGGTTTTTCACATGCTACATCAGTTTGGAGTCCTTCCTGTGTGTAAAGGTTACTCCATGATGCTTAACAGTTTTTTATCTACCACTTCTGGTTTTTCCAATGGGTGTTGAAAGAAGAATACACCTAGATAAGGCCTGCCAGGTGTTGGTAGTAAGAGCAGACTCTCATTAAGTTCATTATATGGTTCCTACAGAAAGAGTTTAGCAAAGTAAAAATCTGTGGTGCTTATGAGTGATGCAAAGTCAACATAACTGTAAGAGAGTTGACACTATGGTAGCAAATGCACCCGGACAAATATCTTTACATTTGTGGATTTGAAGACTGTTCTATACTGTGATGATCAAGAACCGAATTAAGATTGTTTTGCGACCTCCCTGCATAGTCATTGTCTACAGAGACTATGAGTGGTTTGTTATTTTTTTTAATCATATATATACCAATAAGCACATTTCAGGTGAATATTTGTGGTGCCACCTGATTTGTCCCACAAATTCCAAACTACACTCCTAGTTGAACTAGCTGGGCTTTGTGAATCAAATTATCACTGGTGGTCTGTGACTGAAGAAATTACAGCATCACAGCCATTTGCTTGGTTGCTAACAACTGTTAATCAACCACTTAATACCAGTTGATGATGTTAACTTGGATTCCAGGCAAAGCAAGTTAATCTCTCCGTAAGAGAACCTCTCGCTCAGTTAGCTGGCAGTATATCTATAAGCCGTGAAAATAGTGTGTCAAGATTTCAATATCGTTGGTAAGCATTATGGATGAGGAAATAACCCTTACCAGACATGTCAGGAAGTGATTTGCTCTCTGTAATGCAGAGCGATTACAGTCTATAAAGAAATAATGTGCTTTGAAACTTCAGCAGGAAAGAAATTTTTTTCTTGAGGGAAAAATGTGCATATTCTTGCAAGTTAAATTCTCTTTGGCACAGGGCACAGAAGGTGGGAGGGAAATTCAGTGCATGCCACACAGAGCTGCAGAGTGTAATTATGCCCCATGAAGGGGTGGTACATGGTCCAATAAAGAATTTCAGAGTGTGTGACTGGATTTGGGTTGTCAAGGGAGTAGAACAGGCTTACAGTTCATCTCTGCTGTACTCCCTTCTAGCTGGGTTGGGTGTATGGAATTAGCCGTGTTACCTGGTAGGCCTGAGAGTAGAAGAGGCCACCAGCATCCTTGAGACAAATGCCACAAAATCTTCTAGTAGGAAACTGAGTTCTTGCTGCCTGTCTGTCCAGAGAAGGCCAGAATGGTGCACACTCCTGGTAGGGTCCTTAAGTTGCTTGAAAACTGTTGCTGTCATACATGTTGCTGGTATACATATACAGGTTGGATGTTAGGAAAAATCTTTTTACTGTGAGAGTGTTTAGGCATTGGAACAGGCTGCCCAGGCAGGTGGTGGAATTGCCATCCCTAGAGGTGTTTAAAAAATGTCTAGATGGGGCACTTCAGGACATGGTTTAGTGTTCCTGATAATATTTAGTAGATGGTTGGACATTTTGAACTTGAAGGTGCTTTCCAACATTAATGATTTATGTTTAAGCCCACCGCTGAAACATAATACTGGGCTTTCAAACATTTATGGTGTTCTGTGTGAAAGTTGCTCTGAGAACTTCACTTGGAAAGAGACGTTTTTGGATTCACTTATAGTATTTCAGATCAGTTATAAAATATTACAACTGGATCTCCATGAATTGTCATGGTATCTCCATTTCTCTGGGAGAGACAGAAAAACCTCTAAGCCTGAAATCTGCTTGCAGCTTTCTCTGTATCAAAATATCAACATGACACAGAGCTCTCACAGTTACCTATGAGGGACCACAAACATTAATGGATTTGAAACAGTGTAAACCAGATTAGTCTTCTACAGTAGAAAGTGCAGTTTCTTTGGGCACTGTAGTAACGGAATGCATATGCTAAATCTGACCTGCAGAGAAGGTGCTTTTATTGGAAAATCACTGCTGTCGTATTTTAAGAAGGAGAGATTATTTAAGTTGAGAAACAATAACTGGTAGAGTCTGGAAGCAGTCTAGGTAGTAGATTGCACATGATGTAGTCCTAAAATATTTCAGACAGTACTACATAAGGATGGATGACATATTTTAGCTAAACACTTGGGGTTTTTTTCCTGCCATAGGAAGTAGATGTGGCTTTAATGACCCATTTGGCACATTTTATTTCTTTTTTTTTTTTTAATCCTTCTGATATTTCCTTGAATATTCCCACCTACTTTCCAGAAGTAATTAGTCATTTTTCAACAAGATTCTCTAACCTGGGAATGCAAAAGGATGTTTCCTTCTGAACTGAACTAAAATCAGTAAAAATTTTTCATTGGGACTGAATTTTTTTACGATGTTTGGATTGATTTCTGTTTTTAGACAAACACAGAGGATTGCAAAAAATCAAACCTGCTAGTAAATTTAAAAGAACTCCATAAACAGTTTAGTTATTCACCTGCCAAAGTGGTATAGAGTTGCTACTATTGCAGGGATGAGGCTGGGCTAGTGTCTAGAGGAGAAAGCAAGAAGGAAAATGGACAACAGATCAAATAGGTAGGATACTGAAAGAAAAAAATCAGGAAAATTCATCTGCTTCTAATAGAAGGCTGCAGAAACTGAGCTGGCTCTAGAAAGACTGAGATAATGATAAAAATGGGCATATTGAAAGGTTTTCAAATGTCGAGGTCTGTTACATGGTTAATCAGTTCGAACTCAAAATGCATCTGGAGAGTCCTTCTAATCCCCTCTTCCAGTGGCAAACAAAAAAATAATCCAGACTTATAAATATGCATAGATCTTACTTAGATGTATATGCATATTTATCTTACTTTCAGCCATGATAATCAGATACTGATGGAATCTGGATTTTGAAAGAGCAATATACTTTGACATTTTATTGAGATTTGGCCATGGTCTCCCCTGTTGGTCAAACTGGGTACAAGAATACTTTCAACATTATATGTTTCTAACTGTTTGCTAACAGGCAGGTCCTAGAATATTAAACATAGGAGTATTTGAAAGTTTTGAGTTAAAGACTGACAACCTCATATTCCTCATGAGTCATTCATAAAAGTTCAGCACTACAGTTAATGAAAAATCTGTGGAAGAGCACAATTCACATCAGCCTTTAAAGAGAGGTCAAATCTTAAGTTTTTGAAAGGGCCTTTGTTTTTGTCTTGAAATAGAAAAAAACCAAACCTACAGATAAAAAAATCTTGGATGAAGTTTAATTAAATGGGATGTGAAGCAAAGTGCAAATATATCTTCTGAGATTAAAATTTCTGCATCTCTGCACAGGATGGGTACCCAGTTCCATGTTTAAAATGAAGATTATTAAGTCTTTCATTAGGCATCCAATGTGGCATCCATTCTGACATCAGTGCAACTTGTGCAATTAACTATAATGAAACCAGTTTGGACTGTAGTTTTGTTAGTAAAAGAAAAATAAAATCTAAATCCTACCGTCTATCTGTGTGAAAATTCCAGCTGAAGCTGGAAGTGCAATTGTCTGGAAATTCCCTAATATTCAGTTCAATGCATCTGGGATATCTAAGTTTCGTGTTACTGTGGCTCACTTTTGTAAAGGGATAGTATCTTCTGAATTCTGGCTCTGTAGTTTTGTCAGAGGAGAATGTTGTCATTACTGATGGGGAAAATGAGGCAAGAGAAAGAGAATGACTTACCCAGCATCTGTCTGTAAGCTCGGCAGTTTTTAAAACTTGAAGATTTTAGGCATGAGATTACTTCAAGTGGTGCAAGAGACAAACTGAAGCTTCTCTGCAAGTCCGATGAGCACTGCTATGTTGGTGTGGTGCCTAGTCTGAGGCACAGGTCCTGGTGGGCCATCAGTGCATCTCCAGGAATCAGCTGGCCCAGAGTGAAGGCATGCTGCTCTGCAGACATTCTCTGCCTCTGCTGCTGAGGAAAGCTTTTCACTTGTGGAGCTGCCTGGAGAACCTGCTGCATGATGGGGCAAATGCACCAGCTGTTGCTCAGCTACTGCTCACAGCTCACGTGGCAGCCTTTTGGCTATCAGCCACTGATGCTTAAGAAATGGAGGCAAGACATGACATCAGCTACATGTGCGCTCCCCCGGGTCTCTGGGTAGTTTTGGCCTGATCACGCTGCAATTAAAGCAATTTCATCTGGGTGCTGGCTTATCTTCACACAGATGCCTCAAAGGTAAAATGCAGTGTGGTTCAGTGAAGTCACATATCTCAGTCTGAGTGATGTATGAACTGAGGGCAAGACCAGCATGACCACCAAGGTTGGTGAAAATGGCCTCTTGGTAATGCAGAATCATTTTTGAGGAATTAAGCACATAAGGAGGGACAACAATGCACAAAGAAGACCTCCTGCACATTATTTCCAAATTAAGACTGTAGTTAACAGAATTAGCAATACAAATAAAAAAGATTTTATTCTCCCCAGACTCTCATGCTGACTGTTCTCTTATAGTGTTTTAATGCTTAGGAATGAAATAAAAAGAAAGATGATTAGTTTATAAAAGTGTTAGGATCAGCAGTGACATTATGGCTAGTCATTACAAACTGCCTTAGCTTGTTGGCTGTCCTGACAACATCAGTTGTGTTTAAACAGATAAGAATTAGCAATCCCGCACTAAAAAGAACAGTAAATAGCAGGACTGTCTTCTGAGATTTAGCACCGAGCCACAGACTGTTAATGGGAGATCGGAAGCCGTGAGAGGGAACGAGTCCTGTTCCAACTGCTAAT
The DNA here is from genome assembly GCA_033439905.1 of Ceryle rudis. Taxonomy (NCBI): domain Eukaryota; kingdom Metazoa; phylum Chordata; class Aves; order Coraciiformes; family Cerylidae; genus Ceryle; species Ceryle rudis. Next base: position 35,004 of record JAAGNO010027520.1, read on the forward strand.
TAATCCGATATATAAATCCTCAAAGAGAGATCTCGTGCCCAACAAAATGAGGCTCTTGTTTCCATGGAAGGTGCTTTTCTAATATCAAAGGAGAAAATAATAATAATTAGCCAGTTGACTTGGAAGGCTTTATGTGGGAAGTACACAGTGTTATGTGTGAATGTGTTGCCAAATGGAGAGCTTGCTTTATATATTGGAGTGTTTGGAGCAACGAACTAGAGACTTTGCATATTAGATTGCAATTTGCATATTTGCTAAAATGCTTTGCCTTATTCCACTGCTTACCCTCCCTTCCCTTAGAAACAAACCTACAGAAGAGCAGCCACATTTCTCTGAGCAAGTTTCATCTGCTGACATCAATGGATTTACACCACAATGAATGTGGCTGTTTGTGCCTCATCCTGGTAATGATTGCAGCTGTTAGGCTTGACCATGAACTCAAGAATCCCATCATCTGTCACCGTGTTTGTCATTCCAGCAGGGTTTTTGTCAGAATAGTTATGCTGGGAGAAGAGGGCTGTGGTGTGCACAGCAAGTCTCAGTCTTCTGCTTGAATCCATCACAAAGGTGAAAAGCATTCTCTTGCATTTTCTTGCTAGTAGGTCCTACTATCCCACACAGAAAGGGAAAGAAATCGGGCAAAGAAAACACCCTCACCAAAAAGAAGGCAGCTTCTAAACAAAGTGTTGGATTTGTTTGAGGGAGGAAACTTGGTGTCTTCAGGTTAACAACAAAAGAAGACCCTGGGCAGGTCACAGGGTGTATTTGATAACAGTGTATGTGTGTATCTACTCGTGTCTGTATATGTCTATGCACATTCATGACTAATATTCCTCCTGCATGTGTGTTTTATTTTGCTTTGTGATGTCCATTTCAATTTTCCCCCGTTCCCTTCCTAAGAATTTGTTCTGTCCTGCCTCACCTAGGACTATCAGTTAAGAGGAAATGCTAAAGAACAGCATGCTAAACATGCTGTGTATTTGTGACTAATGCGCTGGAAACGTGCAGAACTAAACAGAAGGAGAAATGCACTAAAGCACTACCTCTTCCCTAGATTCACAGAGTAATCTCATTGCCCATCCTATGTGCTGTACGAAGATTTTAAAGACATGCAACACATTGATAAGGATGGAAGACCCAATGTTTTTTGATAAGAACAAATGCCTTGGTTTTGGATGATCATCATTTTATTTTTGCTCTGATGTAGCTCAGCTGGAAATATAATCCAGAGGTAGATATTTCAACCTAATTGCTAGGAAAATTTGGCAATGCAATATGACAAGGAGAACTTGCTTGATCAGCAGAAGGACATTTGGAGCCTTAAATACTTTTACTCGCTCGAAACACCGAATGAGGCAAGTCAAATGTTTCAAAAGCCATTGTTTTCTAACCCTGCCAATAGTCTGCTGCTTCTTGTTGTTTACATGGGGCTGATAGAACAGTTTTGTTTCTGAATGCTAACTCTTTCATCATCATCTTTTACCTTAGCTTTTAAGAAACATACCTTACTAACTGGATTTACTGAAACTTTGTATCTTCTGTGGTCTTACTAGAAGCTTTAAGATGTCTAGATACCATTTCACACTTCCTAATTTCTATCAGAAATGGTAAAATTCTTGTCTTTATGTAAATGGGACAATATAAACCTACACAAAGCAATACAACAACACAAGTAGGTGCAGATAAACACAACACGCTGCCAGAAAACCAGAGTATGTGGAGCTATGCAGCCATTAAGTTCAACCACACAAAAACATGCCTCAGAGAACTTACAATAAAATGAGAGAGTAAGTTATAAACAAACAGGACTTGGACTTTACAATGGACTTTAGGAGTAAAGAACATAACTCTCTTCAAGAATTTTTTCCTATTTTGCTCTCTTCATAGTCTGTTCAGAACTGGTGGTGTCTCACAGGCACAAAACCAGGACAGCATAGCTCCTGCTGCATATCAAATTTATACCAACACATTCCAGGCAAGATAATCTTCTGTCATGGAGCAGTTTTTATGCTATGCTGATTCATAAAGAGAGGGCTGCGTCAGCAGGTGTGCCTGGATTTGCAACACACATTTTACCTCCTTGTGGTTTGCAACACTGCCACAGATAATTGAGACCTTTATAAATTCTTCTACAAACATGCTTCCTGGACTACTAGAAAAGAAGATTCTGCATGGTACCCAGAAATCTGTATGATAAAACCCTGGGATCTATCTATTAACACAGTTCAGTCCATCTCACTACATGAGTATATTTTACACATACTTGGACTCAGCATTGAAAGGTCTAAAGACCTTTAGCAGCTGTCACTGCCTTTAACTTCACAAAGAGTCACATCCACCCACAGAAATTAGATGTCAAACACAATAAAAACTTTCAAAGACCAGCAAAGCTCTAGAAATATCAAAATAGACCTCTAATTCTTTAAAAACAAACAAACCAACCCCAACAACAATAAAAAACCCAAACAAACAAACAAAAAAGGAAAAAAAAAAGGAGCTGAATTGTAATTATTTTCTTTTGTTCAACAAATGTCCAAATCAGTGAATGTACATCTGTATATCTGGTTAAACACCAGTCTCTCTGCTCAGTTCAACACTCACAATTTCAGGGTCTGAGGTGAGCAGGTGGGATAAGAGCAGCTAGTATCACAACAGCTGTTCCTAGAACATCTCCTGGAGCTTCTCGCATGAATGTAATGAATTGCACATTTTAAAAACATGACTTAAAAAGTTATTCATAAATGGAAGTCTTGAGCAGGAGCTCATGGGATGCTTCTCTGTTTGCCCCCTGTAATAATGATGTTTATGCACAGGGCCAAGAATGGGGAATGCTGCCACAATTTCCCCTTTTCTCCACCAGTTACTGTTTCCGTCCAGTACCCTGATGTGTTTGTGATCGAGCCTGCCAGCAAACTGGTCAGACTGTCTCCCCATTAAGGATATCCTCGTGTCTATGGAGCTAAGAGGAGAGAAGTCTATCGTTTCTGTATCAGGCTCTGTGGCACTCATTTCCTTGATTCTGACAGTTTTAGACACACTGTCCACTGGAGCTGGAAGGAAAATCTCCATCTCTTTCAATCCTCCAGGTCCTGGCCCAGAAACTTGAATAAAACATTTACAGTGAACCCTTCCCTATCCCTTGCTGTTCCCTGCCTCACTTTTCTTATAAACATCTTCTGTCAGGCACATAAATCTTCCCCCAGCTTATTTGGGCAGCTCCTTGGAGGCTCACCATAGAAAGAAACAACTCAGTCATTCCTTCAACCCTCTGAACTTCCCTCTTGTGTGACCTGCAATCTCCCAGTTTATCCAAAGGCTGCGAGGCAAGCACTCAGCTGAGCTCAGAAAGGATGTTACTTCTCCACTGAACTTTTAGAAGCTGGACAGCATTGGATATGCGTTCTCCTGATTATTAATTTGGACTTTTTTTTTTTTTTTTTTCATGACTGGAGATTGAAACGCTACAAGGAAAGCCAATGTAAACAAGTTGGCTTCAGAAATACCTCTGTTGGCCTTGTAGATAAATATGGCCAAAAGTTGGGGAAAAAAAATCACTTGTGCAACATATAAATTCATTTGCTTGTTATCTACTAGCCCTACTACTGCTTTCTTTTTCTATCCCTACTTGCATATTTCAACTCGTATCAGCTAACTTTGGAGGAATTATATGATGTGAGACAGCAATGTGCCCTTGCAGCAAAGAAGGCTACTGCCATACGGGGTTGCATTAGGCAAAGTACTGCCAGCATGCCAGGGAAAGTGATCCTTCTCCTCTATGCAGTACAGGTGAGGCTGCACCTGGAGTATTGTGTCCAGTTCTGAGCTCCCCAGTAGAAGAGAATCATGGACATACTGGAGAAAGTCCAAGGGTCATGAAGATGATTAAGGGACTGGAGCACCTCTCATATTAAGAATGATTGAGAGAACTGGGACTGTTCAGCTTGAAGAAGAGAAGGCTCAGGAGGGATCTTAGCAATGCATATAAGTATCTGAAGTGAAGCTGCAAAGAAGATGGAGCCAGGCTTTTTGAACATCCTTGCAGATATTCAAAAGCTGTCTGGACATGGCCCTGGGCAACCTGATTTAGCTGACCCTGTTTGAGCAGTCATGTTGGACTAGATGACCTCTAACGGTCCCTTCCAACCTCAACCTTTCTGTGATTCTGTGACATAGGCATTGCACCAGTTTGGTGTTGGATACAATGAACCCAGCCCTGCCAGATCCATGATTCTTTTATTAGATGGGTAATTCAATTTTAGCACATTTTGCTCAGTCTAAGTGGCCCTACAGACCCTTTCTGCAATGGTGAAAAAGCCCATTTCTTCAATGACCATCCAAATTCTTAGACATGGCTTAATGCTAATGGCATGGTTTCCTGAGCTCGTGTTACAGACAGACCCAAGGAAATATGGATTTTGCAAACATCTGTGTGGGTGGTACTTAAAAAAGTACCCATTCAAGAAGAAGGCTTTGACATTCCTTTTTGGTTTTGTCTTATATGAGGAAAAGCAATAGCACAACATGACATGATGACAGTGAAATGCTTGAGGCAGCAGGCTGCAAGGGAGAAAAAAGAAAAAAGCTTAAGTTTTCCTTCTATATGTCACTATAGGTGGGCTAGGAAAAAGTATTCTTCAGAGAGGTGTAACTGAGATGTTGTTTCACACTGCAGCTAACATCCATTCATGCAGGTTTTTGCTAAAAGGCACAGTCCTGTTCTCTCTTTTCTTTCTTAGGCCTCTTTTCTTTCCTACTGCCTCTTCCCTTGAGTCACATCTGGAGATCATGTGATTGGAGGATGAACTCAAAAGCTCATTGATCTCCTTAGTAAATGAGTAATTTTTTTCTGGTAGGCTCATTCTCTGGTGGATTAGTTATCTGAGCCCCTTTATCCAACACCTGTGTGATTGGTAGAGCCAATGAAAAAAAAAAGTAATAGGGACTAGAGCGGGACCACAACTTCTGTGATCTGTAATTAGACCAGACTATAAATACTGGATCCATTGTGAAATCTCAGAAGAAAGGGAACTGTATGGGAGAACTTCTGATTTACAGACTACCATCCCAGGGCTTTGTTTTGGCTGGTGCAGCTAAGAGCTGCTTCTTGCCTAGGGCAGCAGTTTTGGTTACGCGTTTTGTCTTGGCATCTGAGGCTAGAAGTGAAAACAAAGTGATATCAGGGGATTTGGGGGGCAAGAGGCAAAGGAGGTGCATGCCGTTGATTTCTGAGGAAGGAAGGAAGGAAGGAAGGAAGGAAGGAAGGAAGGAAGGAAGGAAGGAAGGAAGGAAGGAAGGAAGGAA
>JAAGNO010027520.1:40404-69911 GCA_033439905.1 Ceryle rudis
GGAAGGAAGGAAGGAAGGAAGGAAGGAAGGAAGGAAGGAAGGAAGGAAGGAAGGAAGGAAGGAAGGAAGGAAAGGAAGGAAGGAAGGGAGGGGAGGTCTAAATGCAAAGGAAAGGTGGATAGGTCTAAAACATGTCCATTTATTTATGTCTGTGAAGCATTTCTGTTAATACAGTGGAGAAAATGTTGTGTTTATAATATGATACAGATGTCTGAATCAAATGACTATGCTCCTCAGTGTTGAGGTGAGTGATCACACTAAAGTAAGGCAGCAAAATGTGTGGAGCTATAGGGAAAAGATAAAAAGGACAAAAGACTTTGGTTTTCCTTGAAAAGCAGTGATGCTTTTAAATGTTTCCTGCTTGCCAGAGAACTGTATTAGCTGTAATCTTGTGGACTGTAACTAGAAGAGCTGGTGAAATGAGGGCTGGCTGGAAGGAGTTTATTTAGGGCAACAATACCAGCTTGGAGCACAAGGTCTGATGTAGCTTGTACTGAGTCCTACCAGCCTGCAAGGTTTGACAGTCATAAAGTCTGAATGCAGTTGGCTAGACAATGAACTTAGCAGAGGAAAGGTCTGTGAAAAAGTGTTAGTCATAATTTTAAGATTGTATATATTATTCCATTTTCCTGCCTGTTATCTGCTTTTCTTCTTTTAACAAAATATTGCATAAGTCAAGCCTTTCATGTTTGTGAGTGGGGAAAAACCTTCCATGGAGCATCACAAGGTTTAGCTTCATTTTCCAGCGTTTTAGCCAGACAAGAATCAATTGTTTAGAAGCATCCCCTCACTCGGTCTGGTTGCTGCCAGTTAAGTGCTGACAAAACCAGGTTACACAAGTAAACTTGAATTCATACATTATGGCTACTGCTATGTTTCAGATAAATTCTACTACTGGTACTTAAACTAGTAGATAAAGAAAAAGCACTGCTTGATACTGCTAAGTATAAGAGGGTCCTGCCCATCTCATATTACAGGCTTCTAGACACCTCTAATAAGCATGTAACTTAGTGCAGCAGTGGTATGCTTTGGATCAGTGCAGCCAGTTCAGTTTTCAAGAAACTTTAATAGTTAGTAGAAATATGACTTTAATAGAAATGCTTCTATTAAAAGAAAAGGAGATCAAGAAAAGGCAGAGACTTCATTCCACTAGTATATGTGCCTGCCAGACTGTTCTATTGAATTTTATTTGCTTTATAATCATATTTTATACAGTAGTAATTGAGAAGAAAAAAAGTGTAATATTTTTCTTTGACATATTCTTGTAGACATTGTGTTTTATTAAATTAACTTCTTTCCACAGTGTGGAGAGACTAACTAGACAGTTGTTCAAATATTGTTCTCTTTCTAAAAATAATAAGCTAACCTTAGCTTCTACTTTGGATTGAAAAGGGAGCTATCAGGGGAAAAAAAAATATTAAAAAATCGTAAAGGCCTCAGCTACATCTATTTTCCCCACCCTGCATTAAACTGGCAGTTCTCCCTCTGTGGAACAGCCCTAAGAATACTGGTGGGGATGCGTGCCTTTTAGCTACAAATGTTTTTACTACATCATTGGCTTAGCCCTGCCAATGTGGAGCTAAAAAATGGTCCTGAACACTGTTTCACTATCACTTGTATGATGGAATCGCAGTAGACTTCACAGTGATAGGGTACTTTTAAGGAGACATAAAGGGCAGTTTAGACAAGCCCAAGGGTCGTGTTATGCAAATGATATGTGCTCATTAACCTTTCACATAGCTGAAAACATTTGTTACCTGGTTACCTATTACCCTTTCTCCTTCCTCCCTGTCCCAAAACTTGCAACCCACTCTGACACTTCTCATCAAAGATTTAATTTCAGGGAACTAATGCCATTGGTCCTCTGATCATTAAGACTTTATTACTCTCAGAATATATAGTATGATACATTTCCTGGTAGAGTGCTAAGTAATGCTTTCAATAATTAAAAATCTATAAATAATTAAAACACAACATTATATTTGTCAACATAAATGAACAAACTACGCCCCGTGAACAGCATTCTGAACAGATACGAGCTTAAAACATGCAGCGATGTGTTCAATAGCTGTATTAAGGAATAAATCTTCCTCTTTTAAAACAGATTTATATTAATTTATCCAAATAATGGGGAATGTAGTGCAGTGATTCTCAGCAGATATCATTGTCATCTATATAAATTAAATTTTATTTGTATTGCAGCTGGAAGCAAAAGAAAAAAAACCAAACCAAAACCCAAACCATATCAATCTAGGCACCCATAGGGATTAGCACTTTACGAACAAAATATAAGAGAATGTACAAGTTGTCCTGGAGAGTTTGCATGTGGGATAAATAATATCCACAAAGTCTTGGAGAAGATGAAGGAGTGAGGGACAATGAGCAATTTATGAACTTTCAGAATAAAGCCACACAAAATTCATGATTTGAGAACACATGTAATAAAAAGGGTAGATGTGGTCAGTCAAGAACTGAGAGGACCTTTCAGAAGATATATCAAATGAAGAGATCCTATAAAATAGGAGGATACCCCCCCCCCCCCATTTTGGGGATAACATTTGAAAAACATTCCAATTGTTTTTCATCTGTATTTGATAAAATAATATGGGTAATTCTGCATATGGAAGAATAAAAACATATGAGAGAAACTTCAAACAGAACTTGAGAGGTTTTGTGATGAGCTCCACTGAGCTTTGACTATCCACTTCACCAAAGATGTTTGAAAAACAAATCTAATTTTCAGGGGTTACTTACAGAGTACTGAATCAAGTTATGAAAGACATCAGAAACAGGTTATCTGAACTTCCTGGCCTTTTCCTTCACTGTTTTTTCATTTTTGTAGTACTCAGACAAAATATTGCTATCACCACTGTCTCTTTCTCGGATTTACTGTATGTAAATACTATCGATTTACTGGTCTTTCAAGATCATCCTAAAGAAATTGGACACTTAACCTCATAAAACTTTCTGAAAATCTTAAGCATCCTCTTTGATTATAACTTATTTCCTACTTTTCTTTCAGAGGAAAAAAATCACCTTATCATCTCTGATTTTCCATGTTCTTTCTCCTGCCTGATACTTTTGATCCTATATTCCTCCCTTCAGTAAAACCCCGAATTATCAAGTAGCACTTTGTATTTTGTGTTTGTATGAATCACCCAAGGCATTTCATCAGTAGTCACTGCACTTTTCAGGTCTGCAGGTCTGCTTAACCCAGAGGTATTAAAGAATGCTTTGCAAGACAGTAATCACTTAGCACTTGCAGGAAATATTTCCAAGGCTTGTCTAGTCCTGCTGCAAGAGAAGCGCTCAAGCAGGAATGTTTAAAGCATTGTTTTACAAAAGACTCTTCCTTAAATTAATCAAACTCAAAAAATTTTTACATGCTTAGAGCTCTTAGATAATTTTCTGTCCTCTGGCCTGCTAACCTCGAGCTTTTGTTTTCATACTTTTGGTGGATAAAAATGGAATCAATGTTTGAAATATGAAACAAGGAAAGGTTTCTGAAAGTCATCTACATAGAGCACAAAGTAAAATTTAGCAATAACAAAAATATTGAACGTTTTACTTGGGAACATAGATACAAGGAGAACTTTTTCCACCAAAAAGCCCTTTAATTTCACACAGACACCTTCAGATGTCTATTATGTCTTAAGAGTGAGACGACAAAATCCATGAAAAACAAATGAACCAGCTCAGAACTTCTGTTGGTCCGCAACAGTCACCTTCACTGAAGCTTATAAGAACCATCAAGTATAGTGAGATGAAAAGAAAAAGTGATACTTAAGAAACAGAAAAACAAACAAACAAACAAAACTAAAACCAAAACCAAAACAACCAACCAAACAAAAACACAAATAAAAACAAAACACACAGAGAAAAATGTAAAGTAGACTGTGATCTCAGGAGGACTGTCAGTCCAGACTGACTTTTACAATACCATGGGGTAGGGACTTAGCTTGTATAAACTGATATTGCTCATCGGATTTATATTGATTCAAATTAACTGAGAACATGGTTCAAACATATTTGATTCTCCTCTTGTTTTAGCGTTGAACTAACTGAAAACTACTCCACGTTTTTATTTTGTGAACAAAAGCCATTATCAGGAAATCTCTTTTATTGAAAGTTAATACAGAATCACAGAAGCATAGAATGGTTTGGGTTGGAAGGGACCTTAAATATCTAGTTGCAACCCCCCTGTCATGGGCAGGGACACCTCCCACTAGTAATATTGACTTTGGATATGATTTACTTTAGTTATCTATGTTACAATAGGGCATGTTTATGGAACATAAATTTGCACATAGTGAATTCTTTTTCCCACAAAGACAGCTGTTTAACTTTGAGGAAAAAAATATAATGACAGAGAGTTGCTGAATGAAAGAATCTATTCATTTTAAAATGACAGCTGTTGCAGGATTATAAGTTTTGTGGCTTTTTTTTTGTTATTAGGAAGCTGGAACAGGTCAAGATAAAGTTATGTTTTATTTTTGACATCTTTTTCTGTGCAGATCAGCCCACAGAGACAGAGATTAAATAAGATCTGGTGAAAATAAAATTAAATCATAACAATACCATCTGGCTAGAATTAAGACATTTCTCTTTTTTAAGTTTTTTTTTTTTTCTCTCAGTCTTCATTTTATGTGCATTCTGACTTTAAGCTTTTATCTCCTATGAGAGTCAAAGTGATTTTTGGATTGGTCAGTAGCAGGCTATTTAACATGTCACTGCTCTAACATTCCGTATTCTCTTTCACATCTCTACTGCCTTTCACTGACCCTGTATTAGAAATGTAGACTTCTTCCACTGGCTTTATCAAAGATATAACAAAAGTCTAAATTCTTGCTGTTAAAAAGACTTTGTTTAGCAGTTGATTTGCATCTGAGGTCTGTATACCTCATGTAACTTTTATATGTTCTCCTACAGCTATTGAGTTTATCAAAAAGGTTTTATTTATGTATTAAAGGGAAAAGCATTCTAAATTTGCAAGGGCACAATTATCTGATTACAATATCAGGTTTTAATAAATATTGCTTTTGTATCAGGACCTACGGAACACAACTGTGCAGAGACATTTGAACTTGCGCTAACCCAAAATGGTACATCAGAATAAAGCAAACAACATTGTGAATATATTTTGCATAGACGTGAAACCAGACTATCTGAACCTAAATTTGTACATCCATCCTCTCAGATTTAGCTACAGGCAGATTTGACCACGCTGGGATGTCCCTCTACGTTGACCATTCACTGTGGCATAGGTTTTCTCAGTAGCTGTGTGGATACACCTCTCAACCATAGCTGACCCTATTGCCTGGGTCCTGTTTGAATACGTTCCCTTAAAGAGGTGTGCTTAGGTAACCATGGTCTTACTGAATGTGCCTCTGAGACCCTAGTCTTGCCTGGATGCTGAGCCACACTAACACCTTTACCCAGATGGAACTAGTTTATTTCAGGAGGGAGCAGAAGCGAAGGTTATCCAGACTTAAATGATTTCAACTTTGTCTTTCCCTAGCCAAGACAGAGAATGCTTCTGAACTTGACTGGAAAGTTTTTTGAACAGGCATTGGAAGGCTTCAGCTAAAGCCTGAGTTAATCATACAAGATTAAATTCTAGATAAATGAAATGGGGATGAGCAGTCTTTTCTCTGACCTTTGTTTTGTGGACTTAGACTAATACCTTTAGGCCTGTACTATTGCACAAACTGCATTTTCATGTGCTACCTTGCACATAGAAGCCTTAATATCTATAAATTTTTGAGCAGTACTGCTATACAAATTTCTAATATTGACAGTTGTCATTATAACTTGTCTTGAGGGAAAAATTTGGCATCCTTGGAAGGAAGTGTGGCCAATCAGGTGATATACTGTGTTAAACATTACCAACCACCTACAGGTGTACTAGAAACATTCAGATTTAATGATCATAATGCCCTGAAAGCTTTACTTCATTTATCTCAAATTCATGGTCGGGGCTACCAAAAGCATAAGGATTTCAGTGAGTCGTTTCATGCCACATACTGATATCAGCAGTTAGGAGAGGTCACAACACAGGAATTTCTAAACTCTCCACTTTTCAGCTTGAGATAATATTACTGTGTAACTGAATGCCCTGTATCAGTAGTCTGGGAAAGAATGAACATAAACAAATTCTCCAACATTTATTTTTCCTGGTGGTAACAAAGAAGTAGGTTATACTTTGGAAATGCTAGGATTTTCTTTACTGCCCTCAGTTAGAGCTTCAATAATGTTCATTTGTCACTAACAAAACTCTACTTGAATAAATAATTCACAATAGATAATGGATTTGTTGAACTTTGTTTCCCTACTTTTAGGCTTTTTAAAGCAGGTATAAAAACTTTTCAGAAGAAGATACCAGACCTGGAAACACTTAACTTGAAGTACAGGACTAATCTCATCAACTTCAATAGGACTACTCGGGTGTTTATAAAGAAACACACATATAAGTGTTAACTTGCTTAGTGGAGCCTTCTTTTGAACTTTGAATATGAAATTAAAGCCCATAATTTTTCACCAACATTTGAGTTTTAAATTGACTTTTAAAGAAAACTGCATCTAGCAAAGGTATAATGCACAAATAATCACAGATTATGAATATGTATTATAAATATATGAATGCACAGTCTTGTGCATGGTGTTTATTCAAGACTGAGGTTCAAATGTTAATAAATTAATATTTATTGCAATACTGTTCCCCCCCTCTATATTTCTAATACAAATCTCTTCAGAACTATCACTATTGGTAGAAAAGATAATCCATGATTACAGGAGAAAGTAACGGTCAAATCTTTTCCTCCTAATATCTAGCACAGAAAGAAAAGGCCACTTTTTAAGGGTCATACTGTTTTACGCTTGGTAGCTCAATTAGGCTGATTCTTCTCTCAAGTTCATATGTGTCAGTCAGTAAGAACCCAATGGAAATCCATGAACAGTGAAGTATAATGAAGCAAAACAGAGGAACAAGGAAAAGGGCTCATTGTTTTCGTTATGATTATGGAATAAAGCTTTATACTTCTTACAGTGTTTCAGCAAATGACCTGCAAGTTTTTTACTTTTTAATATCTTTCCAATCCCATATTCCTTGCCACTCCAGTAAATTAAGCCAGGTTGTACTTTGTCCCACAATATCTCTTAATGTATTTTCAGTCAAAAGTAGGCTGCTGCAGATGAAGTAGAAATAATCCACATGCCACATTTTTGCCAGCTTTGTGCACAAGGAGTAGAAATCAGACCAAACATCAGTGGTTCCACAAGTTCAGTTTAAATCACATATTGTGTTTGTATGTCTTTAGGGAAAAAGAAAACTTGGTTTCATCTTTTTAGAACGCAGCTAGTAGGGGTCTGTTACGTTTTTGTAAAGCTACAGGAAGACTAGATCTAATCATGTTTTCCTTGACCTGCTTTTTTTTTCATTAGCAGTTGGAGTCATTCGTCATTCCTTATAATCTTTAAGGATGTTTCCCCAAGAATGTCAGTTTTTAAAATGTCTTGATATGGCTTATGCTCCACTGAAGCATTCAATTTGGGGGGGAGAAAAATTACACATGCATTTGAACAAACGGGCATCAGCCCACTCTGTCACGAGAAGCCATAAAAATATTCCAGTTAAATGTTGTTAGACCCTTGATAGTCTGCACACACAGTAAAAAAGAAGGAAATTTTCTGGAAGTTGTTTCACTGCAATAGACATTAATAACTTCTATGGTACAGGGATGCTGAATAACATGGGTTTATGGGTCAGATGTCTCTACCAGCAACTCCTGAGACTTTTCCAAATCTATTATCACAGAATTATCAGGGTTGAAAAAGACGTCAACAACAACAAACAAAAAACCCAAACCAAACTAAAATAAGCAAACAAACAAAACAACAAAAACCCCCACCTCACCATTCCAATAAAGCATGCCTTGAAGTGCCTCATTTACGTGTTTTTTTGAATACCTCCAAGAATGGTGACTCTTCCTAAAATCTAATCTAAACCTCCCCTGGTGCAACTTCAGGCCATTTCCTCTTGTCCTGTTGTTAGTTACTTGAGAGAAGAGGCTGCACCCACCTCACTACAACCTCCTTTCAGGTAGCTGTAGAGAGCAATAAATAAGGTCTCTCCTCAGCCTCTTCTCCAAACTAAACATTCCCAGTTCCCTCAGCTGCTCCTCACAGGACTTGTTCTCCAGACCCTTCACCAGCTTGGTTGCCCTGCTCTGAACTTTCTCCAGCAACTCAATGTCTTTTTTGTGGTGAGGGGCTCAGAACTGAACACACTACTTGAGGTGCAGCCTCACCAGTGCTGAGTACAGGGGCACGATCACTCCCCTTCTCCTGCTGCCCACACTGTTTCTGATACAGGTCAGGATGCTGTTGGCCTCTCTGGCCACCTGGGCACACTGCTGGCTCATGTTTGGCTAGCCGTCCACCAGCACCCTCAGATCCTTTTCCGCCAGGCAGCTTTCCAGCCATTCCTTCCCCAGCCTGTAGCGTCGCCTAGGGTTGTTGCAACTGAAATGCAGGACCCGGCACTTGGCCTTCTTAAACATCCCATTGGCTTCAGCCTGTCGATCCAACCTGTCCAGATCCACCTGCAGAGTCTTTCTACATTCAAGCAGATCAACACTCCCACCCAATTTGGTGTCATCTGCAAATTTGCTGAAGAAGCACTCAATCCCCTCATCTAGATCATTGATAAAGATATTGAACAAGACCAGCCCCAAAACCGAGTCCTGGGGGACACCACTGGTGACCAGCTGCCAATTCACTACAACACTCTGGGCCTCGCCAGCCAGCCATTTTTTAACCCACCGAGAGAACACCTGTCTATGCCATGATCTGCCAGCTTCTCCAGCAGAATGCTGTGGGAGACAGTGTCAAAGGCTTTACTCAAGTCCAGGCAGACAACATCCACAGCCTTTCCCTCTTCCACTAGGCAGGTCACCTGGTCATAAAAGGAGATCAGGTTGGCCAAGCAGGTCCTTCCCTTCATGAATCCATTCTGGCTGGGCCTGATACCCTGGCTGTCCTGCACTTGCCATGTGAGCTCACTTGATATTAATTTTTCTCCATAATTTTTCTGGGTACCGAGATTAGGCTGACAGGCCTGTAGTTACTCAGATCCTCCTCCTAGCCCTTCTTGTAGATGGGTGTCACATTGGCACACCCCCAGTCATCTGGGACCTCCCCTGTTAGCAAAGACTGTTGATAAATGATGGAGAGAGGCTTGGGGAGCTCCTCTGACAGCTCTCTCAGCACTCTCAGCTGGATCCCACATGGGCCCATGGATTTGTGAATGTCCAGGTGCCATAGCAGGTCATTAACTGCTTTCTCCTGGATTATGGGGCAGTTTTTCTGTTCTCCATCCTTATCTTCCAGCTCAGGAGGCTGAATACCCTGGGGGTAGCTGGTGTGACTAATAAAGACAGAAGCAAAGGCAGCATTAATTTATCTCAGCTTTTTCTTCATCCTTGGTCGTAATGTTCCACCCCTCATCCAATAAAAGGATGGAGATCCTCCCTGTATCTCTTTTCATTGTTAATGTATTTGTAAAAACTTTTTTTGTTGTCGTAAGAGAGTGGCTAGACAGTGGCTAGACTGAGCTCCAGCTGGGTTTTTGCCTTTCTTATTTTTTCTCTGCATGACATAAGAAGATCCCTGTACTCATCCAGAGATGCTTGACCCTTCTTCCAAAGGAAGTAAACTCTCCTTTTTTTTCCTCAGTCCCGGCAAAATCTCCCTGTTCAGCAAGGCTATATCACAAAGCATTAAAGTTGTCACTTTTTTCATATGATATATGCTATAGCCTCTGCAGTTTACAGCCTGGACATTGTCAGTCTGGTAAAATGACTAAAATGACAGCAATACAAACTGAGCAGAAATAGACATTCAGGAAGAGTTTTGTCTCCTTCTGTTCCATCTTACTATAAATTGGTTTTAACAGCTGGGGCTACACATGAGGTATATTGGCAGACTGGAAGTCATTAGGCCAAATCCTCTGGAATTTTTATTTCCAACATCTGGAAAGTTATCTGATTCAGATGTAGGCAGCTGAGTTTCCTACGCTATCAACCCACGAAGCTATTTTTGAATCTGCTGGTCATGTTAACTGATAGAAGTGATTTGGAATCCAAGACAGGGCTCTTCTGTGTTTCAAAAGTGAATGTGGTCTGTGAATGGCCACTATTAAGTTTAACAGACAGTCCAAACAGAAAGTCAACCATTTAAAACTGAACTGTTCCTAAATACTTGGAAAAAAAGGTATTTAAAGCCCGTTCTCTGCAGTGACAGCTTTAGTTGTTTAATGCTGTCTTTTCTAGTAATATAATAGAATTGCTTTTGCCTTCCCTCTTCCACACTCATTGTTACGAGGTTCCAGATACTTCAAATTCTCTATGTAGAACTTTGCACAGAAACTTTCTTTTGTCAAAACTGTAGGTAAATTAAAGGAACTTTTCTTGAGTTAGAGATCTTAAAAATAGGTTTCGAAAAACATCTATGCTTTTGTGTCACTTCTATGAAATAACATGCCTTAAAAGTTTACTCCTTTCAGGAGAGTAACTCTGAAAAGCCATGATTTTTAAGAAAAATCACAGTGACAGGCTTTCAGCTCTAGCAATTGAAGACCCTTTTCCCTACAAAAAAATGGCAATGAATGCCTTTTAAAATTTAAATTGAAAAGGAGACTAACCGTGATGCTGGGTGCACCAAAAGCACCAAGGGAACCTTAATCATGCACTTTCTGGACACAAAAAGGGAAATTACAGAGTGGTTTTTTTATGTCTTCAGGAATATACATTTTGCCTATTATCATTTACACATACCTGTTTTCCTCCTGCTTCAGAGTTGAACAAGAGAAGTTTAAATTTCTTTATATAAAACCCTCAACCTTGAATATTTAATGAGACTCTCAAGTCCATTTGGAATTATAGGTAATTTTATACTTGGGTCCTTTGCTAAACTAAACTGTCATAATTCTACTAGGCTGTGGATAATGATGGATTTGCATCAGTTGCATCCAAGGTCTAAGCTCGTGCAGCAGCTCACTGTACAATTTGGAGCAGAGTTTCTGCAAGCCCCACAAAAAGCAACAGCCAAGCTATTCCTTCCACTCCTGTCCGTTGCCCAGAGGAGGACTATATTATCCCTGAAGCTCCTAAGTTTGAAATGACGTTAAAAGCCACCACAGCAGTAGAACTTCAAATATCTATTGACATTTTGTCTTTATTTATGATGGTAGTAGCTTCAAGTTTTGAGGCAAGCTGCCATGTAAGCAGTAATTCAGACCTGTTCCCCCTGAGGAGCTCTGGGTGTGATTTAACTGGATTGCATATTTAACTGGATTTTTTTTTTATTATGTTTTTTTTTTTTGGTTTTGTTGTTTTTTTTTTTTTATTTTTTATTTTTATTTCAAAACAATAACTGAAGTGGCCAAAGGAGAGCCCTGTGAAAGAATTCATTACACAAGGTCAGACCTATTCCTTCCCTTAGCTTTCATACACTTTTGAGCGCAAATCTTTGCTGAAAGATTTTTAAATGATAAGTGAATGGATTATGCAAGAGAGACAAGTATACATTCTCATATCTGCATCAAAATGGGGGCTGAATTGCATTTCCAAGCTTCAATATTTGCACTTGAATGAGGGTCTGACAGTGGTGTAAATCAGTGTTTTGTTAAATTTCAGACAAGTAAAGCAACCCCTCATGAAAACTTTCTGTGGAAAATACGTTTCATTATTTCAGATAGACCAAATAACAGGTAGAACACTAGATGTCAAATTCCAATAAATCTCTGTTGTAGTTTTTATAGCAGTCTTTGTAGATTATCTGAGCATTTGCCTCATGGTTTTGTTACCGTGTAATAATCAATATTTGTCATTTTCTTACAAGATACTCTTTCTTTTGAGATTCTTTGCAATCTAACAGACACATTAGCTTCCTAGCATTAAGGCAGTAATTTTAGATAACAAAAATCTGGGGATCTTACTAATGCCAGCGCTTTCTGTCTTTGCCAGGCAAGATAATTTTGGACTATACCACAGGGCCAGATTCTGATCTTATCCACTCCAGTGGAGCTAGCTGATAGTTTCTGGTACCAACAGCATTATAGTAGTACAGACCTTCCTTAGCTTTCAGAGCCCTCTAGAGCCCAGCTAGCATGGAAACCCCAGACTAAATTCCTACAAAGATATCAGGTTAAAGGTTTATCCATGCTATGGCTCATTTATATTTTTAGATTTAAAACGCCACTATCTTTTCGTAGGATGACACTGAGAGGTTCTTCAGTGGAGCCTGAAGAAAACTTCTAGGTTTTGTGATTTCAGTGTAAATCATGACATAAATATGTCTACGCATTCTTTGTAGTAGATAGGTCAGATGAGCTAGATGAATTTGAAGTAAATATACAGGAAGCATCAGACCAAGCAGAGAAGCCGTGTTCATAAGTCACCCAGACTGGATGGCATTCACTTGGGAGCTCTGAGGGAACTCAAATGTGAAATTGAAGAACTGCTGACCAAAGTACGCAAACTACCACTTCAAACACCCTCTGTAATGGAGGCCTGGCTGACTGCCAGCATAAGTCTCATATACTGCAAAGTTTCCAGAGGGTATCCTGGAAACTGCAGGCTGGGTAGGCTGACCATTCCTGGTGAAAGAGTCTGTAATGAGGCGTGAATTCCCCAGTTCCATAAATGGACAAGGTCTTGGGTGGGGGGGGAGGAGGAGGGGAAGGGGAGGGAAGAGGCAGCAAGGCTTCCAGGAAGGGGAATCGAGGGTCACTGATGTGTCAGTTTTGTGGAGGTGTCGACAGTGTGTGGATAAAAGTGATCCACTGGAGTGTGCATTGGGGTTTTCAGAAAGCCTTTGGCAAGTTTCCACATACTAAAGGTTACAGAAGAGGCAAAGTTGTAATGGAAGGAGAAGAAAGGTTCCTTTATGGACTGAAAGGTGATTAAATGGTAGGAGGCAAAAGGTCAGGCTTCATGGTCACTTTCCAGGACAGAAGAAAGTCAGAAATAGGTCTCCAGAATGACCAAAATGCTATGTCTCTACCATTATGCATATATGACCTGGCAAAAGGAGTACACAGTGAAATCTCTTAAGTTTGTGGATGATGTCAACTTCCTTTGGTTAGCTGAATACAATGTCAATGGCATAGACACACGAAAGGCCCAAAGGGTGGCAAGCGAGTTTCATTGTAACTAAAAGTAAAGTAGTGGCTAAAAGGAACAATAAGCTCTGCCTACATGATGTTGGGCTTGGAAATGGCAATTACCACTTTGGAAATAGATTTTGGAGTAACTATTTTCTATCTTCTGAAAGTGTTACCAAAATATGCAGCAGCAGACAAAACGGCCAAATGAATTATTGTGTGGAAAAGTACCCACCTGGACCTTGAGTAGTGTTTATTGCTCTCGTGTCTGTGTGTGTAGGATGTAATGGAGTTAGACACAGTACGGAGATGAGCAACTAAATTGGTCAATGGGATGGGGTAGCAGCTTATGTGAATAAGCTAAAAAGGCTGTGACTACGTTAGACAACTGAAGTCTGAGAGTCCATATGTTACAGGTTTACCAAAACATGAATGTGGTAGAGAAGATTAAAGCAGAACTGTTATTCACCAAATAACACAATACAACACTCAAGAGCCCAGCTTTAAACAGATAAAAGAAAGAACACTCTTCCATGTCAGCTAATGGAAGATGTTGCCAGAGGAGGCTGTGGAAGGAGACAGCAGTAGGAGACACAAAAGGTGGTGAGACAGAATCTCACACACCTAATTCATTCACAAGCAGACCCTAAAGGGACCAGGTGAAGCTGTAAATGGTAATGTAAATCAACCCCAATGTGATGTTCTGGATATTTGGGGTAGGAGGAGGACATGGACTATAGGAAGTGACCAAGCCTGTGTACTTTTCTTGTAAACACCATTCCTTAGTACCACTTTTTTTGAATTCTCTGACTGTCCAAATACTTTTAAATCCTCCCTGAGACTTCAGTGAGAAATAGAAATAAAGTGGCTAGGGATTGCAATGGACAGAAGAAAAGAAGGACGTGAGTATCGAGGGGTAAAAATTAATAAAAGAAGCTGGAGAGCACAACACCAAGTAGGTATCCTGACAGTGTCTACTGTTCTTTCAAGAAAAAAGTAAGGGGAGAATGCATCAGGAACATCCATATGAGGTTCTGAAGGAGCTATGAGAGGGATTTTGATGTGAAACACTAGATGTACTTGTGTACATGCAGAAGGTGCCAAGTCAAAGGATTCTGCAAACATGCAGAGTGCACATGACTTCATGTAGTTTTTTCCAGCTTATATCCCCATATATTGCCTTTAACGTTCCATCCCTCATTAACCAGACTGCCTAAAATTCACCTGCTAAAAGTAAACTGGGCATGTTGTAAACAACATGGCAGGGTCTGGAGTGCATCATCCACCTTTTATGTGCCCCTAACAGCCTGTGACCTTCTTTCACTGTAATGCTCCTCTGTAACCCCTTCCCCTCCAGGGTATGACACAGCTATATGACCTTGGACCAGACTACCGTGACAACAGCTGAGGTGTGAAAAAGAGCTGTGAGAAGCCTGCATCCGCAGTGTCTGCTCATGTGTCCTCTATGCTGTGATTTGGGAGCTTCATTTAAGCTCAGATCTTTGCTCAAGCTATATTGTAGGTATGCTGCACCTGGCCTTGTACCTTGTGAAAACTGGCCTTGCCTTATTGCCTTCAATTCTGTCTTGACCTCAGACTTACCTCATCACTACACACATGCCTGGTAATCACTGGTCTTCTAGCCGCATATGCCCATCATCACCAGATCAGATCTGCTCTTCTTCCTTGAGTACTGTGGTCCTATGTCCCCTGCGAGTGAGGGCTCAGCGTGTGTCTACCCTGTTGTGACCCTTTGCTACCCACGTGCCTAGCAGAGCAGTCATCTCTTGCTGCTCCCTGGCAAGCCACACTTGCCTACATCAGTCACAGTATTTACCTTCTTTTAATTACACAGTGTGGAGTAGAATTTTGTGACTGACGTCAATAGGAACATAATTCTTTTGTTCTTGCAGGTCTTTACAGAACCACATTTTTAACTGGCTCACGACTAACTTTGTTTTTTCCCATATTTCAGTTACCCAGGTTAAAAGCAATGCAGTTAAAAGGATGTAGGCTGTATGAATTGTTTCACAATAAGACAGACCGAAACCCTGCAGTTAAAAATTCAAGCTTTGTCTACACTTTAAAGTGAAGGAAATATCCAGACAGGAGTGTGTGTAGCTCTGCATCCTTACGGCTTTTCTCTCCCATCGACATTTGTCTGAATAGCCACTAGCTACATCTCCCCAGTTCCCATTCACAGTTAGCTGTGCCTAGGCTCCTGCAACTTCAATATATGGCCAGTTTGTTTCAGACCATGAATCATTATATTGATAACAGTAAGCAAATAAAGATTCTACCTGAAGTTTAGCAATGCAACAGACTGACCCAAAATAAGAAACTTTAATTGTCTTTGCACAATAAGGATAAATAGTATTTTTTGATCACTGGGCTAAGTCTGGCACTTTTTGGCAGTCCATCTGGAGGAAATATTACAAAACAGCACTGTCCTGGAAAGTGCAAGAGAAGTACTGACCTTGGGTCCCTTTCTGTCAAGCTTGAAAAATACTCTTTATTGCTGGCATTGAATACCGCGAACAATAAGAACAAAGAGAATATCACTTACAAGATGGTGTCAAGCTGCATCAAGCAAAATAACCTGAAGGAATACCTTCATGTTATATTAGCACATCTTTCAGCATGTGTTGCCCCTTGCGTTTAGAAACAGAGGGTTTATTTTTCTTCTCAGACCGAGGGAAAAAACCACCACTGACAGCCCTTTGTGCTGAAGGTTACATTATTAATGAATGTTGGGAAAGGGAGGAACTTTATATAAATACAATATCATTGCAGTTAAAAGAAGATGCAGAATGTACTGTTCAAAACCAGAAGAAGTGAGGTAATTGATTTCTTTAGGATATTTAAAACCACACGTATATGCATGGAACCAGATCTGACCTGAATTACCAGCAATATTAATTTAGAATAATTCTTTGGAAATCCCCTGGATTGGAGTTATGGTAACTCCACAGCATCACATACCACACAACATAGCTTGTTTGACTAAGACCATGAGTAAAAAAGTAGTGAAAAAACACTACTCCTTCTTACTTGGAATCTGAAAAGACCTTATAATAATGTAGCGGCTACAAAATTACAAAGGAGGAAAACGTCTTTCAAAAGTTACAGATTTAAATTCAAGGTGAGTTGTAGAGCCCCAGTCTTGTACTTGTTGATTGTGTAGCATCACCCTGCCCTCAAAGATTGCTGTAGTCATACAGAATTGAAGTTTCATCAGGAGTTTCTGGGTGCAGAGGGGAACACAGTCACAGTCTTTACATGCTGCCCTGCATTCAGACAACCAAAGCAGAGGGTTGATTAGGGAACCCATATTTGTGTATTCATCACTCACGGTGTGAGGATGTCCAAATATTTTTTAATGCAGCTCACAGATACAATTCCTTGTACATATTCTCTACAGGAGACATTTCTGACTTGCTTTTAGTCATATGCTGGCTATGATGCCCACTTCCAGTGAGAGGTGCATATCTAAAAATATTTCAACATGGGAAGTAAGCATAGGATTTATAAAGAAGTCATAGCACAAATGAAATCACCAACTTGAAAACTAGTTAACTTATGTTACTTTGTCCCCATAGTGGCATTCACCTACTCCATCCTCCCTGCTATGTCCAACCATTTGCGAAACCTACTCATTGGGTTATCTACTACATTTAGATTATTAGAAATCTGGCATAAAGAAATAACTTTTATCATGTCTCTTGATAGCATTTAGCTCAATGGGATCTAATGTGGACCAGAACTGCAAGATGCTGCTGTACCACGAATTATAAATAATTAAACATATAGGTAAAAGACACCTTCTAACATTTCCTTCTCCAAGGCTACCTGAACTGCCTTACAACAAAAAAAGTGTTGGGATGCTTATTCCGTCATGCTGCAGAGAAAGGGAAGGTTGTTATGAACTTCAGTTTTCTTGAAGTAATCCTTTTGGGCATTAGATCTCATAAATTGAGGACATGCAACCTAACCTCCCTGCCTGCTAATATTCCCTAAAGAATATTTGGATTTGCTTTTATGTTAAAAAGTGGTGAGTTTAGACCATTCTTTTGCACTGTCTTCTAAGTCTTGCTAGTAGGAAGACTCTCCTGATATTTGGCCCAAATTTTGCCTTTCCGTAATTTAATTTCTTCTGTTTCTAAGCCCTCAAGACCCTCTGTATAACTTGTCTAAAAGCTATCATTCCTCTCCAGATGAATTCTTAGGTGGCAATGTTTGAACCTCACTCATGACATTTTCATCCTTATACCTCTAAGCACCTTTCTTTCCCCACTACTCTGTGATCATCTGTATTACTTCCCCCTCAACCGTATGAAAACAACACGCTTCCATGTTGTTTGCCCTGTGAAGGACATTGCAAAGTCATGCAATATTTAATGAATACTGAACATTCTTTCAGTATTCACCTCAGTCTAGTCTGTTAAAACCCACTCCCTAAGAAACTGGGAAACTCCCCAAACCCACCAGAAGGTAATTTGAATCTGAGGTGCTAGATTATGTATCAATTCAATTATTACCCCTGAGAAATATCAGACTCAATGCAGACTGAGGTGAAGTACCCTAGAGGTACACTCTAGTACTCAAGATGTTACTTCCAGGTTACACTTAATCACTGGGAATGTTAGAGGTGAATATGAGATTGATTTCTGCAGGTTTCCCAGTCCAAGAAATGCTTGACTATTCTTCCAGATGGGTAGCGATATGAGAGTTCAATATTTAATGGAATTATTCAGAGCATGCAGGAAACACCTCAGGGACATAACAGATCAGGATCTTTCTGTTTGTCTGATTGGTGTAACTCTGTGGGTGCAAATAATAGACTTTCCAAGAGGAGCTGACATGAATGCAGGAAAGCAGACAATGGTGACAAACACCTCCCAACTTTACTAGTGTTTAAATGGTAGTTCAAGTAGGAATGGACATCTATTTTGGGCAGGTTAAACAAAAGGCTACTTCAGGGCCCCACGCTCAAGCTGACTAGAGTGTTGCCAAACATAAAGCTCGTCTTGAAACACTGAAACTCTCCTTCCTAGCAAACATGATAAATCCGGTTCAGGTGTATAACACTGGTCCTGTACTACAGGCATTTATGTCTTTTTTCATCTCCATCTTTAGCCTATCGTACCACACTTAGTTTTAATACTTTATTATAAATATAACATTTCTCATTAAATTATTACATGCAGAAATATTCCTGCATTGCATCTATCATAATCTTCTCATTTGGTATTTCTGTCAAAAAGTAATGGCAAGAGTTTCTTTCAGTAAGCTGTGCTTATTCCTAATGCCTCTGCTATCTTCCAAATGGTTAGAAACTGTTATTCATTCCAATATTTTAAAAAGGATTGAAGCTAGACTTTCTTGACAGTAATTACTACGATCTTTCTCTTTTTGAAGGCTGACACCACATTTCTTCTCTGTTATCTGCCAGTACTTCTAGCCCAGTTTCATTTACAAGAACACAGCAGCAAGAAGAGAATTATAAAGACTGAGATTTAAGTGACGAATTCCTGCTGCAGGAGAGCTGCCAGAGCTGTGCTGTGAAGGGAAGGTAAGTTCATCTGCTACATCATGAAAGAATCCCTCTCATGTCTACATGACAGTAGAAACTGGTGTAAAAGGATGTGCGTGCACACTGAGCCTTTTCATCTGACTCTTAATGACCAGCTACAGTCAATTGGCTTTTCGGTTTATTTATAGAAGCCAGTTATGGTTTCTCTGAGATGCAAAATTGAAGTTGTATGGTACAGAGGGAGTATTAAAAGTCAATCAAAGCACTATCCAGTTATCCCAGGATGCAGGATCATCACAAGATTTCACCTCTTGCTCCTTTTCAGTTTCTGATCCAGAGATGATATCATGGCTTTTCTCTGTAGCTCTTCTGGTGGCAGGTCTGTTTTAACCTGCAGTGTTGTTGAACCAACTCTCTGCTGTCTGTCTTTGCTGTTACACCTTCATTTCCACCCTCTCCTCCTCCAGAGCAGAATGCTCTTTTGCCACCATTAGAGACCTTGCCCTACAAGCTTATGTTTTTTTAGATCAGTCAGTGATCTACACCTTGGGCTCTCTGGTTCAGCAGATTTCTGTGCATCTTGAATTGCTCATAAGCCACGTTTCTCCTCTTGTATTTCGTCTTTAAATCAAAATATTCACTCTTTCCTCCCTAAACCTTGTTCTAGCCCTAAAACTTAATTTCTGTCAGTTCTTCTATATGATACTTCACAAAAGAGTAGCTTCTACCATGTGATCACTGAAGGAGAACACGTGCTTCAGGATGTCTGTATCCAGTTACAGTACCTTTACTGTCTACTCCATTATTTCGGTCACCACAGCTTCTGTTTCAATATTTATTTATTTATTTTTATTCTTCACTTTTATAGAAAAAAAGAAAATCCTCCCTAATACCCGATTCTTATTCTTTGGTCATTGGCTGGTTGGCTTGTGAGTTTTTGCTTTGGTTAGACTTATTTCCCTAATTAGTGTTACCACTGAAAATCATGGTCTAAGGTCTTCTTCACATACTCAGCTGGCAGACCTCTGCACAATTTATAACACACAATACCTCACTGATCTGCAAACTACTAACTGCAGCAAACTCACTAGCACACAGGGATAGTAGATTACCAATCACAGAGCACATTTTTTTAAATTATTTTTTTCCATAGAAGATAAGCAAGTTCAAACTCCACCTTTTCTATTGTTTGCTGACTCTTCTATATAACAACTGTCTGGCCACTAGTTTCTCTGTATTGCAGTTACCTGAATTATCCTTACAAATAATTACAAGTCATTTCTGCCTAATGCTGACAACTGTTTCTGCTTCCTCTGCAGAGGAAATCATCCTCACCTTGCTTCCTTGGATACTGGTACACAACCCCATTTCTGCATTTGAGGAATGCTACCATGTGAATCCAAACAGTTTTCAAGAGCACTGTTTCAGTGCTTAAAGAAATAAATGAGATTATTTCTTTGGCATTCAATGGGCATTAAATTAGACCTTTACTGAATGGTGGAACATTTCTTACAATTCAGAACAACTTAACTTAATGAGAGATACTGTTTTTCAAGTGCAAACTCTCAACAGTTTTCCCTGGAGGAAAATATAGAACATAAAAGGACATTTGTTGGTTGGTTTTTTTGTTTTTTTTTTTTTACATTAGTCAATGCTGATAAATTCATAAAGATTTCCAGTCTTCTCCAGGGAGAAAAGATTCAAATTAAAAGTGAAAAGTTATATGGACTTGTATATGTTCAAAGCTTGTATTAATTTTAAATAGGTAATAGGTACTTTTAAAATCCAAAATACCTGGGAAAAAAGGACAATAAGTATGTATTTGAGAGCAATTGATTAAAACTAGCTGCAATTACAGGGACCCATCCACCCATGTAAAGGATGGAGGAAACAGTAAGAAGCAGCTTTATATCATTGTCATTCTATCAGCTACTTACAGCTTAATAGTATGGAAAAAAATAAATGAGACTGAAGATAAAATGGAGACGAGAAGAGCAGAAGTGTGGGAGGAAAATGAAGGTGAATAGAGCATGGTTTCTACCTGTTCTGTGTGCCAGAGGGGACATTTATGACTTTAAAGTTAAGATTCAAAACATTCAGGATCAAATTCATCTCTATTCTTAGCTATCCAGAGAGAAATGGAGTTGAAGCAGGGATACAATTGTCCTCCAGACTCTTGGGAATTAAAATCCAGATCCCAGCAGGAATGGTTAATTGGAGAACATAAACAGAGTTCTGTGCAGTTTATTGCCCTTGAGCCTTTTGGTTCCTGGCCTGAATTCACTGCTGGGGACTACCAGCATTCAGTTCCCAGGAGAACGACCACCTGATAGGAAGTTTGTACAGAGAGTGAGAACCACTGAAGATATTAAAAGCTATGCCCTCATTCCCAGGTGAAACTGAGCATCACCATTAAGAAACAAGGGCTTGGTTAGGGGAGCTGGTAGGGCAGGATTGCACTGGTTGGGTGTGTTTCCTTTTGTGGGACCCTTGCCAAAGCCTAAAGCCTAACCTCAAACAGCTATTGAGGAAAAGCAGACTGTTCTCCACTCTAGGTGAATATCCTTGATGATCCTGTGGGCATGTTACGCCTGCCCTCAATAAGGAACTAAACCTAACTGAGAGTTTTAGAAACATAGTATGATTGAGCAAGCTCTGGTCAAGTACTAACAATCAAGTTCTTTTGCCATCTTTGGTAGAAATTCATGTCAGGTCCTGACTTCTTACGTGGATGTTGGAGAGAGGAATATGTTACATAACTTAGGTTAGGTATTGACAGATTTGTTTTGAGTAAACCATAGAATGGTAGAATCATAGAATGGCAAGGGTTGGAAGGGACCTCTGAAGATCATCGAGTCCAACCCCGCTGCCAGAGCAGGGTCACCCAGCGCAGGCCACACAGGAACACATCCAGGTGGGTTTTGAAAGTCTTCAGAGAAGGAGACTCCACCACCTTTCAAGAGTAGTGCTCTACTGGCTTTAATGAGCCTGTCTTTTGTTTGAGACAAAATAGTTCAGTGCATTAATTGTTTCCTTTCTCAATGTCAGACCAAGTGGGTCTGTTTCTGAGCAAACCTGAACATTTTAAAATAATAGCTGGAAGGATTTAATGATATTGCCCCTTCTGTTCACTTCCTCAGTCTAGTCTGTTAAAACCCACTCCCTAAGAAACTGGGAAACTCCCCAAACCCACCAGAAGGTAATTTGAATCTGAGGTGCTAGATTATGTATCAATTCAATTATTACCCCTGAGAAATATCAGACTCAATGCAGACTGAGGTGAAGTACCCTAGAGGTACACTCTAGTACTCAAGATGTTACTTCCAGGTTACACTTAATCACTGGGAATGTTAGAGGTGAATATGAGATTGATTTCTGCAGGTTTCCCAGTCCAAGAAATGCTTGACTATTCTTCCAGATGGGTAGCGATATGAGAGTTCAATATTTAATGGAATTATTCAGAGCATGCAGGAAACACCTCAGGGACATAACAGATCAGGATCCCCCTGCTTAACACAGAGTGCATTTGTTCCAACAGGTCCTTCCTTTGATCTTCTCCTATGCTTAAACACCCAAGGGAGAACTGGTTTGGAAACCACTCAGGAATAAAAAATCATTGGAAAGAATGATGTATAGACTTGAAATATCTAATTTGACAATCTCATTGGATCCCAGGCTAACTGTGGGAGTTCAGGGAGTCACTCACAAAGCTGTGGACTGGAAATGCTCTAGACTTGCTTAGTGAAGCCATGTTCTTCTCAAATGATAACCAATGATAATTTCACTGAACAACCAAAGTTAAACATACTTGCTTTCCATTCAGTCTGGATAAAAACAAAATAAAAATAAACAATGACATTTTCTATATCCCAGAGATCCTACTTTTATCTAGCTGTAACCTAAAGATAAAAGGTTATGATCCCAGGTATGAAGAATATGTCCAGAGATGGAAACACTGACTTTTCAAATTTCTCAAAGGCTCAAGCATATACTTGGGTGCTTGAAGTCATATATAACTGCCTCTCCGCTGCCTGCTTCTTCCTAAGTGACTACTAGTTCACATCTATGTAGGAAGTCTCTTTCCTGCGACCAAGTAGTTTCCAGTGCAATGTCTTCTGCTCAGTCCACAAAACACACTGCATCTGTTGAGAACCCCCGATTTATGCTAGGTAGTAGACATTTGCAGATTACACTTAGATCAGTTACTCTCAAAAACATGAATTATGAACAAAACTGGATTTTAGCTCTTACAGTCTTTTAAAGCATTCTAGATATCCTCCCACCAAGTTAGATTAGCAAAGTGTGTTGGCTCAAACTTTCCTGACACTCTTCTGGGGTGTGGTGTCCTGAGAGATGGTAAGAATTTAGAGCTATCCAATGCCAAAAAGTGGGTGTCCTTTACCCTATTCCCACTCTGACTTGTTCCTCCGTGCTCCCAGCTTGCTGGTACTTGTTTTATCATCTTTGACCACCTCTTTAATTAACGAGCTCCAGAAAAACAAGGTGCCAAACATTTTCCATTATGACTGAGTTAAAGTGGCACACAGACCTGATGAGCACTGGAGGTGGGAAGGGGAGGGGAAAGAGTAGAGAAAACAGGGAAGGACAGGTAGGAGCACTGGTAAGGGAGGGAAGGGGTGAGGACAGAAACAACCATCATTTGGTGTCAGCAATTTTAAGATTGGTGTGGCCATCTGTGGAAGCAGAATTGTCTTATGGGGTGGCTAAATAAATGCTGTCTATTTTTACCTGTGAAGTTTGGAGCTATACAGTATGATATATGATGGCGGAAACAGAGGAATGGCAAAGGGCTATAATTCTATCACATACCTTGTGAAAATAAAATCCTTTAATAAGCCTCACTGGAAAGACAAACAGCAGAACTCATCTGCAAAATCCAAACAGAAATGCGGTCACACAAATCTAAGGTGGACTCCTGTTTATTCAGAGAACAAATCTGAGGCCTCTGGGTGTAGTGCAATTCAAATATTAAAGGAAAAGTTCAGAAGACATCAGAATGAGGCAGGTAGCATAATTCAGAAGATGAGACCTCTTCCAAGGCCCAGGGAGTATGATGCTCTGTTAGGATGCTGACTACTCTTCCTTTCCTCCCATTTCTCAGGCTTTTTCTTCTGATGAAATTTCAACAGTGTTCAGGGCTTTGAAATGTAGGAATGACTGACTCAGTATACCAGAGGAGCAAAGAGTTCAGCTCAACTATCAACCTTCTAGTGCCTCATTCCCTTGTCCCCATGTTCCTGGGGTGGTGTGAAGGAGGCATGGGAGAGAAAGTCACCACTGCTTGCATTCCAGTAACATTTCCCTGTGCAGCGAGACTTGCTTCATGATGTACTTCACGTATCTTCTGTGTTGCTTACAAAAACTCAGCATCCGTAGATGGAAGAAACAGTGGTGTAACCACCTATTGAAGATGGATTTATATTTTGTGAAAGCGATGTACATTACTAGGTAGACGAAATGATCATGAATCAGACCTTTTCATCTATGTAATCTGTAAGCATAAAACCAGCCCCCCAAAATCAAAGGCAAAATAAAAGTATAAAAACACTGCTGGGCAAGTTTTGATGTAATTATTTTTTTGCCATGGGAAATATAAATTCAGGAAAACAATCTATGTTTTTTAATTAAAAAAGATTGATCAAAATTCTCTAATAGATCCAAAAGGGAATTAGCCTATGCGTTAAGATTTTTGAATTAAAAGGTAAGTGCCATTCTACATACTTGCGAAGGAAGAAAACAGAGAAATTCCAAATGCAATTGCTTGGTGTACTATTTTCTTGATTATTGTAGAAAAAAATATATTACAACCCCCAAAACTACTTAACACATGGGAACGCTATTTCTCATTGGAGATTATTTTCTAGAAATCACTGAAGTTATAAAAAAGCAATTCATGTTTCTAAAATTATTTAATTGAATCAAGGTACCCAGTTTGAAACCACAAGATTCAGAATGTCAGATGATTTAATAACCGACCAAGCTTTTGCAGTTCTGGGGAGTTACATTAACTTTAGGGTAGTGATTATGCCTTCAAAAATTGAATCTTTTATATGTTGTACTATAAAGATTCACAATCATTCTAACAGAGCAGTTGCACTTCTGTGATAACCATAATAAGGACGACCTTGTTACTCACTGGTCATTTTGATACCTCGTCTCCCCAGAGAACTTGCAATATGCTGGTCATCTTTTTTTGCAGAGAGAAAAATTAAATGGCCTTGCTCTTCTGAGAGTAAATCTGCAGCAGTCAGATGGAGTTGGAGAAAGTGAATTTTCAAGTATAGAGGACACTACTTCTACAGGGAAGCCTCTTTGGTTTCAAAAGCAGTTTGGTTCAAGTTGTTATCTCCATACCTACTGGTGTCAGTACAACCTAGGGTGCTTAGGTGTCCTCCAAATCCATTCATTCTCTGGACTGGAGGCCAGATTCAGTTATTTAGTGAAGTAATAGGAAACGGATATCAGAAAATAATTTGTCATAAATGTTACACAGGCCTTCAAACACAGCTTTAAAACTATTGCCCATGGATGCTGTTGCAGAGGGCCTGACTCTGCTGTTGTACCAGCATAAGTAATTCATTAGAAATCTGGTACTATTGTAAACAAGAGAAGAGTTTAGTCCGCTATGGGTGGTGTTCATCTTCTGAAGCCATCTTTTCCACCTTGCCTTATCAAAACCTAATGTGAAAAAAAAGGTAGAGATGAAATCCATTTTCACCCCTTAACCCAATTGCAAATTCTTCATACAGCTGCACTGTGCATTGCCATCACTAACTGTTCTAGATCAAAGGCAGGTAATTTTTTCTCTCCTCAGCTTCAGAACAAAAAGGGACCTTAACTGTTAATAAGTTGTCCCCTGTGTTACTGTTGCACTGAACTATGGGTAGCTGTGGTTGTGCATCAGAAGCTTTTCTGAGTGGGATGGCCCTGTAAAAATCTTACAGGAGGCAAAGTGATGAAGATCTGGGAGATTTCTACAAGAAACATTTTTCTTCAACATGAAATATGAATCAAGCGCCAACTTAGATATCAGCTTTCAGAGCTGTTCAGCCTCACTTGATGTTTAACATCTAGATTTAATGAATGTCTCTGGCAATGTGGACTACAAGTCAGAAAATTTATAACCATTTCGGAAGCAAGAGACTGGAGGTTATTTTATTTCTAAGATGAGAAGGAAGAGATCATAATAAAACATTAAGCTTTCTGTCATGAGAGAGGAAGCAGGTGTAACTAGGAATAGACAAATATTTAGTTCATAAACATTAACTCCCAATCAGAACATTTAAAAGTCTAATTGTGGAACAGAGAAACAATATATCCTGTGCATGCTAGTTCTTCTGCTCCATTGAAAATAGGTTAGACGTGTGTGTTTTCAGAGCCCAACACAGGGAGATGCTGAAAATTTGTGCTTAAACTAAAATATTTGGAGTAACCACTGGAGGAGTCAGGAATCTGAAGAAGGATGTACCTTTAGTCTAAAACTGTGTATGTTATGAGGTTCTAATCACCAAATCTAACCCAGATGTTGTACTTTAGCAATATATTTGGGGAAGACAGGTTTTTTCCATGGGAACCCCTTGGCAGTTCAGGTCATTCACAAAGATATTTGTGGAACTTCAAATCAGAAACCCAAAACTGATATGCAATTTCAAATAAGGAAACTGCTTCTTTTCCTATGCTTCCTGAAGGGAAGACAGACACTCTTTTGAGGTCTAGTTACTAAGAATTAAATTGCACAGTTAAATCTGAGTAGTTTCACTTATACTTCAGTGAGGTGTCATGCCTTTCCCCCAGAGCACCCTCATGTCTATGAAAGCCTGGAAGGGGATAGTGCTCTGTCTTGTGTTTACTTGGCTTGGTTGTAGGAGGACAATCTGATGATCACATGAATTTAGGGGAAAACATATGAATGTTTTCTGTGTTGAAGAGGGAAAGCCCATCTCTAGCTGCTCCTTAAGGTTGTCTTCTTTGAGAGATTTCCATGTTCATTTTGACTAGTTTGCCTTGAGATTCCTGATTGCATTTTAAAGATTGCAAGCATCATTGCATTTGCACCTCTCCAAGACAGCAAACTTTACTTCTTTGAAGTGTAATAACAGGTAAAGAGATAGCATTGATTCTTATGCAGATACCAGTGCAAGAGTTTACCTTTCAGGGGCATCAGCAGTTCAATCAAACCGTAATCCTTCAAACTATATTAATAAAAAGGCAAGCATGCCACCATTTACCTATCAATGCATTTCATATGAAGAGTTTAAGATTTTCAGGGAGCTTTAATATAATTGATTTAGAGTTTTGCTTAACCCTAAAAAGGATTGCACTGACTTAAAAAGTCATCTGACCATATCAAGTATTGCTCTTATGAACTGTCATGAGAAACATATCTGTTATAGGATTTCTATAAATATCATTTAAACAAATATTAAAAAAGAGCTCATCAAATAGAAAAACTTCTTGAAAAGGGAAGTTATGAGGATTTAATTA
Organism: Ceryle rudis; assembly: GCA_033439905.1. Lineage (NCBI taxonomy): Eukaryota > Metazoa > Chordata > Aves > Coraciiformes > Cerylidae > Ceryle > Ceryle rudis. Next base: position 67,605 of record JAAGNO010027520.1, read on the forward strand.
TACTTGAAACAACTGAGGAAGCACCATTTGCTCATGCAACATTCATTACTGTGATGTAGGTAAATGAAAATTGAATAAAGAATGGGGTGCTTAAATCTTGCCCCCTGAATTTCAAAGTATTATTGACTCAGGAGTGGATTTCTTGGTTCCATTTTGTCAGTTTATATAGGCTGACACATCACATCCATTATTTTAACACAGTTTCTGTGCGTGTGAATTGTAAGTACTCTGACTGACTGGCTGCTCTGTAATGTAATGGATGTAGACAAAGACCGCCCAAGGTGGAATACTTTATTGGGTGAATTAATATACCAGCTGAATCTTGTTCCTGGGTTAATCATTGGACTTCACCTTTACTTTGTATTTAGATGTGGCATGGCCATAAAAATGACTCAGGAAAATGACATATCTGTCATCTATGTTTATTCTCTTCCCATAGCTTACACATCACATTTACTCAGTTTGTAAGTCATAACTTGATTTCTCAGATGTCAAAACATCATGCTCAACCTGACAAAGAACAACCCAGCTGTGATCTCTCTCCAGCTGCACATTGCTAACATCAGTTGTAATACTGAAACTGCAGTTAAACAGATGTGGCTTTAGGGTATTTTGGGGGTTTGGTTTTGATATTTTCTTGGATGATGCACAAGGCAGAAGAACATCTATCTTGCTCTCCCACAGGACCTACTAATTGTATTTGTTTGTATTGTCTGTAACTATCCCATAATTCATATGAAAAAGGGTTCTTCATTTTTTGGCAACATCATTTCACAGCTTTTTTTTTCTGAAAGGGTACAGGAGAAAAGTCAGACAGGACTTTCTGTCTGAAGGGAAAAAACTCCAAACATTTAAACTAAATGATATTTTTGAAAGTGTAAATGTCAACAAACTGAACATGGAAACATTTATACATGGAATTTCCCCATGGGATTACCTGGCACCAGGTAGGGGCAGGAGGTGCTCTGTGAAGTTGTCCAAGTAATTTTGTGATGTGATGCTTTTGATATTGGGCTGAAATTAACCCAGAAGGGTTAAATTCTTCAAAAGGCACCCTAAGAAGTGGGTTCATACAGGCAGCTAATCAGCAAAATTCTGCTCTTTCTCTGGTGTAATCTGAGTGCAATTCTGCTGAAGCAGCATGTGCTGTTAGACTGCATACAATCCCAAACAGTGGAACATGCCTCAGTAAACACCAAATAGAAATTAATAACCTTAGAAATTTAACTGGTGGGTTTGGGTGTATAAAGCACAGAGCACAGTTTAAACTTACAGTGATTCCCATTAAAAAAAGTAAAAAAAAAAAATCACCATTAGCTGCTGTCTCTCAACATCTGAACTACTGCTGTTAGTTTGTATTCTCAAAGTGTTAAGGAAAGCATTGTAGATACCTCTGTGGTTTATATGTATTGGTAAATTATGACTTTTTAATGGCAATTGCTTCTACCAAACCAACATATATTGGCCCAGAGGGCTGCTTATCTGAAATAAATGAGCAGATTTTGACTTAATATCTCAGACCAATAAACTAATTGTCACAATTTTATTCCAGAGAGCAAAATGAACCTCAATATATTTAATTTTAAAAGAGAAGTTTTGGAAATACATTGTTAAATGTATAAGCTTATTCTACCACAGCAGAATAGGCAAGTATAGTTATCTGTAATCTTCAGTATTTATCTCCCTCTTCAAATATTACACAAGATTTATAGCCCCTGTGTTTTATATCAGGCTGCTAATCAGAAAGCTTAAATCAATATTTCAGATTGTTAAGTACTTTTAGAGAACAGCTTTACAGTGATAAAGGTAGCACAGCAGAACAGCCTGATCCTGCAGTTTCACCTGACCACCAAACAAAACTTGGAAACTGCGACACGAGAATGGCAAACTAAGAGTAGCCTTCAAGAATAGCTTTGATGTAGAGCCCTTTGGAGAAGAATAAAGAAATCAGAGTTTGTGGACTGTGAATAAAGGCAACATCACCTAAAATACAAACTTGTAAAATACAGAGTTGCCAATTTTTCCCTCTGCGTTATTATTAGGTCATGCAAAGACAGTCACAAATGCAAGACCCACCAGAGTGGTTTGAAAAGTTCATTTCTAAGCTCAGAAAAAAGTTCCCAGCTCTCCAAGGAGACGTAGGGAATTTAAATAACACCAAAAAATATCAGACAAGGCTTTTGCTAGTCTGAAGCAGAAAAGAAGACACAAAAGAAATTATATATAGAAACTTTTTTTTTTTTTTTTTTTTTAGTTTTACTATATTTCCCAGTGAATACCCATTTCCATTTTGAAATTTTCCCATTT